>ML785784.1:88276-101148 GCA_009831015.1 Picea engelmannii | reverse complement strand
CCATATATGCTCCCTTTGGGTCATAACATAGTACCCTCCTTCAAAATGCTTTGTCCTCAAAACTTTGCAATTAAAGGCTTCACATGTGATGAAACCAAATAATATAATTTTCTTATGTTCTTGTTTTCTTCCTTCCACTGATGTTCCCCTTGGGTCATAACAAAGATCGTTTTAGAAGCGAAAGATTCTATTAAGTCCTATTACATTGACTTGTTCACATTTATTAAATATGCCTTACTAACTAATGTTAGCCTTTATTACATGAAAAATATATTTAAGCCTTATAAACTAATGTTGGCCCTTATTACATGGAAAATATATTATTCTATCTACATAAGGGGTTATGTCTCTAACAACACAACTCAAATCTAAGGTATAATACAATCTTGGCTTAGTTTTTGCAAACATATTATGCATTTCTAGGTTTTTACTAGGTATATCTTACATATTTTTGCATAGTAGAGTATTTTATGAATGCAAATGAAAAACTATGTATGAGACCTGGGAATGCATTTTAGTGTATCATGGCATACATTTTGCACCAAGGAAAAATGTGCACCAACACAAAATTTTCCCTCTTTGTCCTTCATGACAATTTTCGGTCTTTTTGCACAACAACGAGTTTGAAGTTTCCAATTGCACAAACAAAGGTATAGACATATGTACAACTTTTATACAACCATGTAAGTTGTAATATAATTTCTTGTAGGTATACAAACTGAAATATAAAACATTAGGTACATTTCTTGTACATATACAAACTAAAATATCAGGCTGATATAACTTGTAATATAATTCCATAAACTGTTGGACAACCGGTTGTCATTATTTTCAATCCTAGATGTCAACCCTAGAACAAGTCCAAGAGATGGGTGTATTTGGAGAAGTGTCCAAAGTGGACCCATTATGGCGTAGCTCTAAGGATGTCCTGCACAGGAAGATGATTTGAAGAAGTCTATAAGAAGCCCTAGAAATATGGTTAAGTGGTTAAGAATCCCCATAGGTGTGGTCATGAATCCCAAAGTTTTTTGAGTAAAATGAGTGTGAACGACATTGTAAATGCATGCACATCCCTCATAGATTGGTATTCCTCATCATGTCATTTCCAACGGAAGGTGGTACGCCATGTGGTTCCTCACGGTTCAAAAGTTATTCCCTCTTAAAGATGAAGCCTCAAAAGCAAATGAAGAAGATCTAGATGTAAGGACAAAAAGTTACAAGTCAACCCCTAAAAAGTGTTGCAAATAAGAAGTTACAAGTCATACCCATTACAATGAATATTAAAATAAATTTTAAGGATATTTTTGGTAAAGTCGGCTCTAATGGAATAATCATTAAAAATTAAATTGAATTGAATTTGGGTGAAGTTGACCCTAAAAAGAGGGTCCTAGATCTAGTATAAATAAGGCACCTAGGAGTTCATTTATTACATAAAATAAAGTGATTTTTATTTTAGGTAACCAAGGATATCTGAGGCAAATTTCAAAGGGAAGATGAAGTGAAGAAGGGTGAAATTCCAAGGGAGGATGAAGTCTTGTGATGATGTGTTCTAAGGTATGTTATTTAAAGGTCATCTTATCATTTTCACTATAACATGTGTTTTAGAATTATTCAAATAGTGAAACTTGGAGGATGATGAGAAAACATATCAAGGTACCTATGGTAAAAAGTTAAGATTCTAGGTCATTTTATGTTTGGTGATACAATCTATGGAAAATAGGGTTTTTTACTAGTCCTGAAACTATTCTTAAAACAATCTTTCAGTTAAAATAATCATAACTTCTTCATAGAGGATCCAAATTATGTTATAACAATTTCATTGGAAAGAGGAAAGACTGTAGTATTGTTTATGCAAGTTTCGGAATCAGATATCAAATATTGAGTGTGTGGCATGTTGTACAAGTTCGTTTTCCAGAATAAGCCAAAATATTCATGAAGGTTTTCCATTTTCTCTATAACTTATGTTATGAAAAGTTTCACACCATGAAAGTTTGAGATGGAAGAAAGATCTAAGAGTATCCATGGTTAAAATTTCATACATTGGCTTGCAAAAATTCATATTTATTCTTTGTGAAAGTTAGAGTTCCTGAATGGTCCCGAAATATGTTTTAAACAAGTCAGCTTAACATTTTTGTTATAACTTCTTTTCTGGGACTTTGCAGACTATGAAATTTTCAAAGGTATGACAATACATATAGAAGTACCTCATATAGAAATTTCAGAATTAGAAATGGAAAATTGAGCTCGTGATGAATCTTAAAATTTTGAATATTAGAGGTATGTTATGGATGTTTTGGTACATGCTTGAAGCATATCTTTGGCACATAGCTTGATGCATTTGATGGATATTTTGGTACATGTTATAACCATATTTTTGAAGTGTTGGTACATATTTTTGCACTTGGTTTAAGGTATTTTATGGAACATAGTTTGAGTTATGTTATGGATGTTTTGGCACATGCTTGAGGCATGTCTTTGGCACATGGTTGGATGCATATCATGGTGATTTAGAGCACATGATTTGCAGGAAATTCTTGGATATATTGGCATGCGTTTATGTGGTTTTTGATGATGATGTATCAATATGAATGACAATGACAGTAATATGTTGATGATGATGTATCAGTAATAGTGACAGCAGCAGGTTGATGATGATGTATCAATATAAATGACAGTGATAATGACAGTGATAGAGACAATGATAGTGATAGGTTGGTGATGATGTATCATGATCATTTATAGTTACAATGACATGTTGATTATCAGTGACAGTGGCAGTGATAGATTCAGTGTACATTGATATTTCAGGGAGGAAGGAAGGGGCAAGAAAAGGGGGTTGTATATTCCTTCCGGTTGGAGCCGGAGAATACAGGGAGTTGGAGCTTTCTTCAGGTTGGATCCTGCAAATTAGGGGGTCATAGATTCCTTCTAGTTAGAGATAGAGAATTCAGGGAGTTGTAGCTTCCTTCAGGTTGGAACGTATAAATAGGGGGTTCAAAGAAGTAATGAAGATTTAGATGATGAATAAAGAAGCAAAGAAGAATCCAAAGTGATTGAAGAAACTCTCAAAAACTAGCTAGAAGAAAAATAGAAGATAAATGAGTGTTTGGAAACTAAAATAGTATCAGAAAGAAAGGAAGCAGATAAGAGGGAAGAGATTTTGAAAAAACATTTTAAGGAAATATCTGAGGACTTAAACAAGATTGAAGTAGAATTTAGTCAACAAAAAGGAACACTTGAAGAAGAAATCATCTCCTTGAAAACCAAACTTGAAGAAGAAAAGAGAATGGAAGAAGTAATGAAGATTCAGATGATGAAGAAAGAAGAATATTATGAGAATATTGAAGAAGAAGTTGTCTCATTGAGGGTTGAAGTTGACAATCTTAAGAGCTCTCAAGTACTAGAAGATATTATCAGCTGTCAAAATTCACCACTGGATACATTGGATAAAACAAGTCTTGGATACATTGGTGAAACCTCATGCAAAGAATATAAAATTTCCAATACCAGCAAGAGTGTTGAAGAAAGAAGAAGCTTCACACTGCTAGTAAAGAACGTTGAAGAGAAGTGTTACAGGTTGTTGGAAAGGAAGAATGAAGAGAAGGCTAAGAGTTATGTGGAATTCATTAGAGGCCCTATCAAGAAGGAATAATGCAACATACCGGAAATGGAGAAGACTCAAGAAGTCCTTATACTTCCAAGTATCAATCAAGTTTCAATCATTGTGAAGGAAACAACAAAAGAGAATATTGTGATCAACTAAGGCATGAATTTAGAAGGACTACATCACAAAGAGGATCATTTTCTCTTGTCAGACAGTTGGCTTAGTTTGATGGATAGTTGGTATGGATTGTTGGTTGTCATTGATGTCAACTATTGGAGAGTGATATTGTAGATTGATGTCAACCCTTGGAGAAAGTCTGGTAGCGAATTCTGGTAGCACAAAGGTTTGGGTAATGGACCGAAGGTTGTTTCATGTATAATGGTATGAGTTTTAATATATTTGAAGGTAAAAGACTATTATATATGGATAGTACATGTCATGCAACTTCTGGTGGTATGTGGAAAGTCACATAACTCCTCACAGTTTGAGATTTATGGCCTTACGAAGTTGGAGGACCCTCATATGTCATCTAGAAGCCCCTAAAGGTCAAAGTAGTCAAAGTGGTTAAAGAGATTTTAGAAGGTAAATAATAAAGTGAAGTGATGAGTGTACTATAATTCAAAGTGAATAAAAAATAAATTATTTAAATAATATATTTAATGGAGAAATTAGAAGTGGGTTAACCCTAAAATAAGGAAAGTGGGCAAAGTAACCTAGAAGATGCTTTTAAGGAAGCTACTTGGAGAGTATAAATAAGAGGAAAGGCTCTCTCATTTTATAACACACTTGAGAATATTGAATATATATAGGTGATTGAGGTAACCAAAGGATATATAAGCCAAATTTCAGAGGGAAGGTGAAGAAAAGAAGGTCGGAATTCAAGGGAGGATAAATTATTTTGATGATGCTTTCTAAGGTATGTTATTTACAGGTCATCTCACTATTTTCACAATAACCGTTTTATAGAATGCTTTAGACTATGAAATTGATAGGACATTGAGGAAACATATCCAAGTATCTTTGGTAAAAATTTCATCTTGTGGGTTGTATTTTTGGTGTTACACTCCATGGAAAATAGGGTTTGTGGCTAGTCCTGAAACTAGTCTAAAACAAGTGTTTTGGGTAAAAATGTCATAAATTAATCATAACAAATCCAAATTTAGTAAGACCAAATGTGTTGGTTATATTACAATATGTAGCATTATTTGTAACATTTTCATATTCATTCAATAAAAATTCCATGTGGGGAACGCTCTACAAGGTCGCTCTCTAGAATAATCCAGAATTCAACAAGGTATGCCATTTTTTCTATAACTTCTTTTCTGAGAGGTTCCAAGTAGTGAAACCTAGAGGAATTGCATAAAACACACTGAAGAACATTCTATACTATTTTCATATCTTTATTAATTATAGGTACATAGTTATGATTATTTCAAGTTAGGGTTGTTGACTAATCCAAAACTAGTCATGTGAGACTAAAGTAAAGTTTGATGAAAATGCTAGTCTCTTGTTGTTAAAGTTAAGGAAGGTTTGTAGGCATGTGATCATATACACCAGGTCTATTACGAAGTTACAAATCATATTTGGATATGAAATTTATGAGGGATTTTGGTTGAGGTACATGTTGGGTACATGGTTGAGACAAGTAGTTGATGAGTTGGGCATACATGAGGTGTATAGTTGATGATGTTGGTACATGTTGATGAGTAGTTGATACATGATTGGTACATACTTGGTACATGGTTGGAGGCACTTGTTAGTAGTATTGTTGACACATGGTTTATGGATGATGTAGCATACTTGTANTATGATTATTTCAAGTTAGGGTTGTTGACTAATCCAAAACTAGTCATGTGAGACTAAAGTAAAGTTTGATGAAAATGCTAGTCTCTTGTTGTTAAAGTTAAGGAAGGTTTGTAGGCATGTGATCATATACACCAGGTCTATTACGAAGTTACAAATCATATTTGGATATGAAATTTATGAGGGATTTTGGTTGAGGTACATGTTGGGTACATGGTTGAGACAAGTAGTTGATGAGTTGGGCATACATGAGGTGTATAGTTGATGATGTTGGTACATGTTGATGAGTAGTTGATACATGATTGGTACATACTTGGTACATGGTTGGAGGCACTTGTTAGTAGTATTGTTGACACATGGTTTATGGATGATGTAGCATACTTGTACTGGTATATTATTAGAAGCACATATTGATATTGGTGATGATTATGAGTTGTTGTGTTATGCTTGGTTGATGCACATATTTGAGAGTTCTCTTGGTGATTGATCTTGGTGAGTTGATCTAATTTGGTTGATAAGATTGATGAGACATGTTGTTGTGATAGGTTGTTTAGATAGGTTGTTGTGACAGTTTTTGTACAGTTTTGGTGCATGGTTGATGCACTTGTTCATGGTACAGGTTTTGTACACGTTGGTGCATGGCCAATGCACTTGTTCATGGTAAAGATTTTGTACAGGTTTGGTGCATGGTTGATGCACTTTTTCATGGTATAGGTTTTGTACAGGTTTAGTGCATGGTTGATGCACTTGTTCATGGTACAAGTTTTGTATAGGCTGGTGCATGGTTTATGCACTTGTTTATGGTACAGGTTGATTACATGTTGAGGTACAAGTTGGTTCATGGTTGATGCACTTATTTATGGTACATTTTGATTATAGGTTGATTGGTACAGGTTTATAGTAGTATATCTCACAGTGATGGTGTGACAATGGTTCCATAATTATACTTATACATTAGGGTGGTTGGACGGGGAAAGGACAAGTGGTTGTAGCCACCTTCCGGTTGTAGCTAGAGAACATAAGGGGTTGTAGCCTCCTTCTAGTTGTAGCCAAAGAATTGGGGATTTGGAGCTTCCTTCAGGTTGTAGCCTGAGAAACTAGGGGGTTGGAGCCTCCTTTCAGTTGCATCTGGAAAACAAAGGAATTTGGTGCTTCCAATGAATGTAATTCTTCAAGACATATAAGAAAACACGTTCTGTGGTTTTCTCCCACTTTGGATTTTCACGTAAAACACTGGTGTACTATGTATATGTATGATTGTTCATTTGTTCATTGCTTATTTACTCTACAGTTATTGGATGTTAATGCTACATTGATATAACACTTGGATTATATGGTTAAAAATGAATAAATTTCTCTATTATTGATTCACCCCCCCTCTCAGTAATCCAACAATTGGATTCAGAGCTGGTTCCTTCAAGAAACAGTTTAACCACTGGAAGGAGATCATGGATTATTCTGAGAATCGAGTACTAGTATTTAATGGGAAGAATCTTTTTAAGTATGAAATGCAGAGCATAAGGATGAAAGTATTTTTACATGCACAGGGATAAGTTTGGATAAGATTCAAAAGAACTTTGGGATAAGTTACATGACATATATTCTTCACCCATCACAGATTGATGCTGACCCCCTACCTCAGTAGGGTCCGCCGACCCCCCGGTCTCAGATTTTCTCTCTACTTGAGCTGAACAGCTCTTCGAGTCCCTGTTGGAACCCTATGAACAAATATCCACAGGTCCTCTTTTATGAAGCCCACCTGCGTGAACAAGCATAAGGCGCAAGCTTCCCCTCCACGTGACCACTGACAGTGACCACATGCCTTATCAAAAGGCACTTCATGCATCGGGACTTCGGGTATTTTACATACAAGACACCCAACTCTCTTGAGTCCCAAAACCCCGAAATGGGCTAATGGTCTCTCAACTCCTCCCTTAACTCTTCATTGATGTGACCCTCAGTTGCGACCTAGGATCCACACTATCCTGTGATCCAATGGTCCACGCTCCTCCTTCGTGAAGTCAGAACTTTACGTTTCAGGACTTTGAGATGGTCCTCTCCTTCAAACCTCTGACTCCCAAAATGTCAAAATTATCTCACGTTATATCAACGGTCCTCATTATCCTGCGATCCAATGGTCCACTCTCCTCCTTTTCTTGTTCCTCCTCTACCTAGACATAGATTCGATGGTCCAGATATTCCCTCTGCATCTTATCTGATGAATACTATGCTCATCCTCTGGAACTCTAGATTTCTTCCCTATCTTGGAAGATTTTAAACGTTCGAAGGTCTCAGCCTTCATTCAATATTTTATGATCCCTGTGACTTTGGGTCTCACCCATGTCTTGGAAATGCTATCCCTCCTGATCTTTGGTGACTAAATTGAACCTCAACCCTAGAACATTCCTTGTGTTCTGCGCGCAGCTTCGTGCTATCTCTTCTGAGCTTACGAATCTTGAAACAGTTCATGTCTCTGCACACTATTTGTCTCGACCGACCTTCAACTGGTTGTCCTTCAACTCCTCATCTTCATTTTGTCCTAGTGCACTCCTTGCACAGGTATTCCTCCATAGAGTTCAACAACTCTGCTTCTCTTCGCTCCTTGAAAGGATATAAATGATCTCCTGGAAACTTCTTGCTCAAGCATGCCTTGCTGAGCCTACAGAGTATTCAACTGTAACAACCCTAGTTAAATATTTGCATAGGGTTTATCAAGTATAGTTAATTAAATAATTAACTGTCCTAATATATTTTAGTTAAACAATGATTTTTTATTAATAATATTAATTAATTAATTATTAATTCTTTATATCTATTGATTAATTAATTAATTAATTAATTAACTCATTAAAGGTTTGGGTAATGAATTAAGAGCTTAATAATTTTATTTATTTATTATAAAACTTTACGTATGCAAGGGGAGATGAAGCATTTAGTGGAGGGATAAGGTGATAAATGGAAGGATAAGGTAATAAATGGAGGGATAAGGTGGGCATCATTAAAGGAGGGTAAGAGTCGATGAATGGAGGGGGATATGACTGGGCAGAGGCCTTCGGGGAATGATTATGAAAATTTGGGAGAGGAGCATTATTGGAGGAGAGGACTGTATTTTCTGAGGGATATTTTTTGGTTTGGAGTTTGGGTGAACTGTTGCAGGGGGCACCAGGCTGCTGGGAGTTTTGGGCTCGGGGGCCAGGAATCCTCATGGAATCCTGGAGCTAGGGAGCCGGATAGGTTGCTCCTAGCTGGCTGGGTGGTTAGTCGGTTTTGGGCAGGGTTTGGTCAGAGCATGAGGCATAGTTTTGGGCAAAGCAGCAGAGAGGACAGCCAAATATTGGGATAATAGCATCAACCAGAGGTATCTATATTCATGAATTTGTTGGGTTATGGGGATGTTATGTAATTTATTAGATTGATGTTCATAAATTTAAATTTATGTTGCTTATACGCTGAATGAAATTGCTTATTCCTTATGCTGAATAATCTTAATGTTTAAATTTACAAAAATATTTTAGGCTTTGTTAAACTAGGTTCTTACACATGGTATCAGAGCCCGGTTTCAAAGCTAAAACCTAGGGCTTGACCACCCACATAATTGTGCAAATTGTTCCCTAAAAACAGCTCCTAATCTACAACCTAGAAACCTTTTATTTACAGGTCATAAACCCTATGAAGACTCCCATGTTCCAACCACCTTTACTGATCCTACTAATCCTCACCTGCATAAAGGAAGGATTAACAAGAATTAGCTTCAGAAATATTTTATTTTAAACTAAAAATTATGAAAGGTATATAAACAATAGTTATATTAAACAACATTTTATTATAAAAAAAAGATTAGGAAGGTATATATACTAGTTTCCTTATATAGAGGATTATATATACAATAACGGAAATAAATAAATAAAAAATTTACTCTGAAACTACCTTGGAATCATTCACAGACCATAAGAAAATATTGGAATACAACCAATCTCTATTTAGGCACATCAGAGTGGAGATCAAAGTCTAGAAACAACATGCAACCAACCAAGTCATTAGACACCAAAGCCACGCACTGGCACGAAGCCAATACCTTTCTGCATGCCATAGTAACTCAACATCAAGCCAACACGTGAATCAAAGCACCCAAGCACGAGGCCACGCGCTCTACCAAGCCACGAGGAGGAGGGGACCGTGTCCCATGCACTACGCGTAAAATATATATATATATATATATATATATATATATATATATACACACAGATATAATAAAAATAAAAATTAATTAAAGAATAAAATTTTGGACCCGAAGGCCAATCCTTAATCCAACACATAGAGCCTTAAAAATAAAAAATGAATAGAAATGGAAAACCAGATTTGTGCGCAGAGCCAGCTCGAGTGTTTATCCATCTGCCGACTATCTTTTTACGTCTTCCCGCTATGCTTCATCCCCCTGGTGCCTTTCCTTCCATTTTGAGAAAAAGTTATTTCCCAGCAATTCAAATATGTGGTCTCTCATTTTATCATCTGTCAGAACAAGAAATTTTAATCTTACAACGTCATATAACTAGTACCAGTCATCATTTGACCCTGTTGGTGTGGTGTAGAGTGCACCAACGTTTCTCCAATTCTCAATTAATTGTTTATTTCCAGGCCAATCAGTAGGTCCTCCTCTTGTCTGTCTGTTGTGCAAGATGATGAGTGGAATTTTATTTGATGGACTCATTTGTTTTAGCCCATTGGAAACAACATTTATCTGAGAAAAACTAAAGGCATTTTTAATTTGTTGAAAAAGGCCCGTATTTGCACCATCCACGACCACTTCAAATGGGCCATGTTCATCCAACCATTCCTGAAAACTAACAAATTTGGATTGTAACTCCTTTTCACAAGCCAACGTCGCAACAGACCTTGCAAAGTTCTCGGTCTCCAATGGATCGATATCAATAGTAACCAACTCACCAGAGCCAAACACCACTGGTAAACCAAAATACAAGCCAGCGACCAATGCTAGAGCCACCATTAAATAAACAAATATATATATATATATATATATATATATATATACTGGTATAAAGAAAAAAATAATGGACCCAAGGCCCAATCTCCGAGAAATAATAACACACCATCGAGTGCATATGTCAACACAAGGCAGTGCACACAAGGCCACGAGGAGAGAGCCCACGAGAGGCATCCCACATTACTCATCATCCCAGCCCAGCGCAAGCACAGCCTAGGTCACACACAGCCCAACGCAAGCACAAAGCCACGACAGAGGAGCCGTGCATTGCACACACACAAAAAAAAGAATTATTAATAAACAAAAAAAAAACAATAGGTGCAAGCCACATCACAGGATCCCACAAGAACCTAGAAAACGCACAAGCACCAGCCCCATCACAAGCAAACACCATGCATCAATTCACAGGGAGGAGGAACCGATACATCAACAATTCGGGGTATAGTCCCGAAAAAAGGGTCGAGGGTAAACCTAGACATGGGTGGATCGACATTTTACCCAGAGATTGACAACAACGCCCTCAACTCATATCTGAAAGGAAAGGCTGCATAATGGAAAGGTCGAGCGAGTTCCATAGAACCGCTCGAGCAAGAAGTCCCGAATGGACGAAAGTTTGGAGGTAGACGTATCGGTAAGAGTCTGAAGGCAACAACCGAAGGAGCGTTTAGGGTTAGGGGATAGTTTAGGGTTTAGGTATGGAGAGCTGGAGGAAACGAGGGCGGGGCACGTGGGTTTCATGCGTGCCCACCCTTTTGTTATTTAAAAAAAAAAAAATATAGGTGCAAGCCCACAGACCATTCACCAAACAACAGAGAGGAGCCCGCAAGAACCCAGAAAATGCACAAGCCCCAACCCCATCACAAGAAAATGCAATGCATAAATTCATAGGGAGGAGGAATCCACAGGGAGGAGTTGATACATCAACAATTTGGGGTATAGTCCCGAAAAAGGGTCGAGGGTAAACCTAGATGTGGGTGGATCAACATTTTACCCAGAGATTGACAACATCGCCCTCAGATTAGATCCGAAAGGAAAGGCTAGAGAATGGAAAGGATGAGTGAGTTCCATAGAACCATCTGAGAAAGAAGTCCCAAATGGACGAAATTCTGAGAGGTGACACAGGCATAGGGCGAGGGACCTCGTAAGGGGTCCCTACCTCGAAACCGGCCCAAATAAAGAGTAAGGTGGGAGATAGGCCTGGGAGAAGTGACACGGTCACAATAATAAGGGCAGGTGAGATCAAAGCCCTAATTCAAAGGCTGACCTGAAGAAGAGAAAGGAGCATGTACCTCCAGTTGGTCTCGTACCTCTAGTTAAGTTCATGTGCTCCTCTACATAACGCACGTTTTCCACAACTTCCGCTACTGAAGACAGTTTCCACATCCGCACCATAGCCCTCATCTTAGGGTTTATCCCATAGATGAAGCGTTTTGCCTGTTGTTGGTCATTATCCATGTATGAAACATATTTGACCAATTCCATAAACCTATTCTCATATTCTTCTATGGTCCTGTTTCCCTGCACTAAGGCATGAAATGCTCCTACCTGTTGTTCCTCATAGTAAGCTGGCAGACATTTCCTTCGGAACCTCTCCTCGAAAAGTTCCCAAGACACGGTGTCTAGGGTAAGGTCCAGTTGCCTCTCTAGGTTGCCCCACCATTTCAGGGCACTGTCTCTCAACTGAAAAATTGCTATCTTCTCCTTTGAAGTGGACGCATAGTCTCTTAAGGAAAAACACCTTGTCATGCCTTCCAACCATGCTTCTACGCGTTCACTTGTGCGACCCCTGGCAAACTCCGAAAGTTTGATCTTCTGCAGTTCTTAGTGATGTCTTCGGGTGGAGGTCCTCCCCTTGAATCCATCAACGCTTCTGGATTACCCGTTCCAGATGCTGGTGGCTCCACTTCGATCCATGTTGGTTGACGCCCCTTTATAGTCTCATTTATGGCCTCCGAAGAGCACAATATGAGAGCTAGTTCCGAAAATGGTGGTGGCAGCGCTGATGGTCCCTACGATGATGCCCCTCTGCCTTGATTCCCTCGAGTCCTAACCATCCTATATGATTTAACCTGCATCAACCAAAGTTTTCAGGGTGAGTTCAAGGACGTTTCACATTTGCGCAACTTAAACTACAAAACAGGGTTAGGCATATTTTATTTATTTTTACTTTTCTGTAAACAGACATTACTCTCTTTAGGGGAGTGGATAGGTTAGGGTTAAATGTCTAAGCTTGGTGACACTACCTAAGAAAACTATTGACCCTCTCCCTGGTAGTTACGCTAGCACTATACCATACTTTCCATAGTGCATCAGATCCCTTATATGGTGCTTTCTATTATACCCCTATCCTACCTTGATTGTTTCCCATAACCTGCATCAAACTCCCTCTACTCTACAAGGACTTTTAACCCATAAATTAAAAAGTTACACTATTACATTCATTTATCAAGGGGATATATATAT
>ML785784.1:59518-83816 GCA_009831015.1 Picea engelmannii | reverse complement strand
TATTGGTTTGGATGCATTGCTATGATATGTGGACCAGTGCAGGATTTCAGGTGATGAGACTGCCCAAAACCGAATAAACGATGACAAAACTCCCAGCAACACGGTGCCACTGTATATTCCATTGTAGGGTGTGGACCCTAGTTTTTATTAGGAGGGGTGGAGGCATTTCCCACCGTGTATCCTCTGAAACCTAAAGTCATGGGAGGACGGTGTTAGCTCACGCTCCCCTAGATGTGTGATTATGACTGTTAGTTGCCTGCTGGGAAAGCTTGGTCGAGATAGTGACACTTCCACTTACGGGTTCTATTTGGAGTTAGGTCAATATAGTTGATGCTCCAAGATAGTCCAACAGAGGAAGGATGGGAATGGAAGATGGAAGTAAGTTAGGGAGGAAGGATGAGTAGAAATAGTTGATAGTGTATGGAGATTTTTCTTATGGTGGAATTTATTGTTTTTCCTTCTGAAAAGAAAATGTATATATATATATATATATAATTATGTAATTAAATTACAATTGTCTAAATAACATTGTTGAGATAGATAATTGATATTAAAGGATTTCGCAAACATTAGATTGGTTTATTTTCTTTTATAAAATGAATAGTCTTGTTGAAGGGATTGGATGCATATGGAAATTACTATAGAGATGATAGTTATTGATATTAGTACATGAACAAGACTTGTATGTACTAGCTACACATGCATTTCTTGCACATGTACACTAGTATGAATGAGTTTCTTGGCTTACTTACTAATAATGATGATTATTTGTTATGAATGTGTGAACCATGTTTCTTTTCCCTTGTATCATAAAATACCTTAACTTTGGGACGAAGTTTCCTGAAGGGTGGGTGTATGTAACAACCCTATTTAAATAGTTGCATAGGGTTTATCAAGTATAGTTAATTAAATAATTAACTGTCCTAATATATTTTAGTTAAACAATGATTATTTATTAACAATATTAATTAATTAATTAATTAATTATTAATTGTTTATATCTGTTGATCAATTAATTAATTAACTCATTAAAGGTTTGGGTAATGAATTACGAGATTAATAATTTTTATTTTTTTATTATAAAACTTTACGTATGCAAGGGGGGATGAAGCATTGAGTGGAGGGATAAGGTGATAAATGGAAGGATAAGGTAATAAATGGAGGGACAAGGTGGGTGGAATTAAAGGAGGGTAAGAGTCGGTTAATGGAGGGGGATAAGAATGGGCAGAGGCCTTCGAGGAATGATTATGAAAATTTGGGAGAGGAGCATTATTGGAGGAGAGGACTATATTTTCTGAGGGATATTTTTTGGTTTGGAGTTTGGGTGAACTGATTCTCCTCTGATTTAATGATTCCTCTAGTGTGCCCTCCTGGCATGTCTTTGTCTGAATTTTGTAGAACTCATAAATGCACTCTTTCACTCGCTCACAGAGTCCTCACCACTCTGTCATGAAACCCCTTACATTAAGCCACAAATAACCCAAACTGAAAATCAAAGAAATCCGAACAGATAGGAAAATCTATCTATCTCCTACAAATTAAAAACTAGCATACATCTACAACATAAATGAACACACATAACATTCATCAATGATACAGATAAACACACAAAGAATCTCATGCAGGAAAAAATGTTCTTTTCTCATTAACATGAATGTTTGATTACAATATGTACAAGGCTTAGACTGCTACAGAGTCTCGGCTCTCTCCTCTCTCTTCTATTCTAATCTCTTTTGTTCTAGCCCATCAAAACATAAAACAAAAGTCTTTTTACAAAGAGGGGTTCCTCGAGCTCTTCCCTCCAAGCTACCTACCCTCATTAATGTACATTGAATGAATATTCAATGGTTGTCTAGTCTGAATCGGATCTAGATCTCAACCTGTTGTCATCCATTAAAGGAAACTCTAACTACAGCCTGCTCAAAGGCATGGATTTGGCTCTTCCAGCCTTACAAACATTAATTTTTCATTTAATTATAATTTCAACTTTAAAATTAAGAGGGATGGTGCCTCTCTTCTCCATTGAATGCGCATTGAGATGTTCTAGCTGGCTGGTGCATGCTAAAGTGGAGCGATTCTCTTGCATCATACTCCATTGCTGTGAAAAAATCATGATCTCCTTCTCATGAGCTTCCCAGCATCGTTGTTGAAATCCACCTGGATCCCAAGTAGTTCTCTGGAGCTTTCCATCTGCTCCACTGCTTTGATGTTGTTGATGCTTCTTTTTCCCTACTGCTATGGAAGACTCCCTTCTATTTATCTTCTCTTCACTGACAGATTCTTGTGTTGACCTCAACATCAACCTTCTTATCTCTTCAATTACCTCTTCTAGTTGCTCCAATGGCTGGTTCTCTTTTTGTTTCATGTTCTGTCGCAACTTCTCTTTATCAATAGGTGGACCATCTTGATCCCCCTTGCTATTTTCTCCATATATTGTGGATTTATCTTTCCACCCTATATTATACTTCACTTATGTAGTCTCTTCACTGAACTTCTACTCATATTCCTTCTTAGACAAATTGACTGGAATCTCTCCTGTTGTCATATCTCCAGCTTCCTCCAGCTGCTCCTTGGGATGGTATGCTCCATCTGTCTCCAACCTAATCTATTGGATGTGCTGAATTTGCAATATCACCCTTCTCTATAAAGCTTCCAACTCTTCACACAAATCATCAAAATCCACACAGTTTGCTTCCCCTTATTCTTCAGGCTTCATTGTTGCAATCATCTCCTGCTTAGCTTCATGGCTGAAAATTTCGAGCAATTCTATTGAATGATCTTCTCCTTATGTTGGGGAAAACATCAGTGTATGCTCCTTGTCTTATTCCTCTATGAAAATCTCTACTCACTTTCATTCTTCCACCTCCACTGGGCTATCTGGTAGGAATATATGAATTTCCCCAATGATCAGAACACTCCTCTGATCCTCTTCCTTCGTGATGGAAGTATTTAACTTCTCATCGTCTTCATTCACATAGTCTGCAAACCCACATGAATCTCCATCTATCAGCACTCCTTGCTGACATGAACTCACTCCTAAGCTTCTAAGACTTTTTGACAGTCTCATTTCGCTTCCTTTTCCCACCTGGCAATCTAGGATTCCTCTCTGCTCACCTGGTAGTCTATGAGATCCTTCTCGGGTCTCTTCTCCTCATCTTCACTGAGACTCTTCCTAGTTTTTGGCTCACATACATGAACCACTTCCTCTTCATCTCTGATGTTTTCAACATGCCTCAACCATCCTCTCAACAGGCTTTGTTGTCCTCTGGCCAACAATTTCTTAATCGGCCATTTCACCTTCTTCTTTATGGGCCACTCATACACCCAATGTTCTTTTCATCCTGTTGCATTTTAAATGCAACTTGTTCCACCCATGCCCTTATATTTTTTATCTCTTTTTCCATCTCATCCTTTCTTTTCTACTTGTGTTCCTTTCCTTGGCCACTCCTATGGCCCTTAGTAGCCATCTTCATCTTTCTCTGGTTTCAACCCACGTAGCTGCCAAATGTCTGTTGCCTACATGAAAACAGATCTCTACGCACTGAGCATCAACACTCTGGTTCAGATCCTGATGGTATCAAACTATCTCCTCTTTACATTATCTCCATCTTCCTGAAGTCTACAGACAAAAAGTGGCTCTGATACCACCTGATGTAGACCCCCTGTCTCAGTAGGGTCCATCGACCTCCTGGTCTCGAATCTTCTCTCTACTTGAGTTGAACAACTCTTCAGGTCCCTGTTAGAACCCTACGAAAAAATATCCACAGGTCCTCTTTTATGAACCCCACCTGCGTGAACAAGCACAAGGTGTGAGCTTCCCCTCCATGTGACCATCGGTGGTGACCATAGGCCTTATCAAAAGGCCCTTCGTGCGGCGAGACTTCGGGTATTTTGCATATAATACACCCAACTCTCTTGAGTCCCGAAACCTTGAAATGGGCCAACGGTCTCTTAACTCCTCCCTTAAATCTTCACTAATGTGACCCTCAGTTGTGACTTGGGGCCCAACTTTCAGCGCATCGGGATTTTTCGTATCGGGAATCCCCGATGCGATTCACCTCTATTCTCTCGATTGTTGAAATTCTCTCGTGTTAGATCAATGGTCCTCACTATCCCGCAATCCAATGCTCCATGCTCCTCCTTCGCGAAGTCAGAACTTCGCATTTCGGGACTTTGAGATGGTCCTCTCCTTCGAACCTCCGACTCCCAAAATGTCGAAATTCTCTCGCATTAGATCAACAATCCTCACTATCCTGCAATCCAACAGTCCATGCTCCTCCTTCGTTCATTCCTCCTCTAGCTGGAGGTAGATTCAATGGTCCAGATCTTCCCTCTGCATATTATCTGACGACTGATATGCTCTTCCTCCGGAACTCTGGATTTCTTCCTTATCTTGGAAGATTTTAAATGTTCGAAGGTCTCGGCCTTCGTTCTATCTCCTGTGATCCCCGTGACTTTGGGTCTCGCCCGCATCATGGAAAATCTATCCCTTTTGATATTTGGTGACTAAATTGAACCTCGTCCCTATCACATTCCTTGAATTCTGCACACAGCTCCGTGCTATATTTTTCGAGCTTACGAATCTTGAAACAGTTCACATCTCTGCACACTCTTTGTGCTTGACCGGACTTCAACTGGTTGTCCTTCAACTCTTCATCTAAGTGTTGGCCTGGTGCACTCCTTTCACAGGTCTTCCTCCAAAGTGTTCAACAACTCTACTTCTCTTCGCTCCTTGAAAGGATATAAATTCCCTCCTGGCAACTTCTTGCTTAAGCATGCCCTGTTGAGCCTACAGAGTATTCAATAGCTCTATAAGTGTCTTCCTCCAAAACTTCCCTTATCTCTGAACTCGAATTAGAGTTCTTTGGTGCATGCCTTGCACTCACTAGATGCCCTCTTGGCAGAGCTTCACATAATCCTCAACAATTATGTTCTCTCTCTCTCTCTCTCTCTCTCTCTCTCTCTCTCTCTCTCTCTGTTGGCCTCTGCACAGGCTCCACCTCCAAGGTGTTCGACAACCTTGAGGCTTATCCTATGAGTTAATGATTCCTTCATTGCAACCTCCTGGCACATATTTTTCTGAATTTCGTAGAACTCAGAAGTGCACTCTTTCACTGGCTCACAGAGTCCTCAACACTCTGTCATGCAACCCCTTGCATTAAGACACAAAGAACCCAGACTGAAAATCAAAGAACTCCAAACATATAGGAAAATCTATCTATATCCTACAAATGTAAACCTAACATACAACTATAGGATAAATGAACACATAGCATTCACCAATGATACACATAAACACACAAAGAATATCATGTAGGAAAAACTGCTCTTTTCTCATTAACATGAATGTTTGATTACAATGTGTACAAGGCTCGAACTGCTAGAGAGTCTTGACTCTCTCCTATCTCTTCTATTATAATCTCTTCTTGTATAGCCCATCAAAACATAAAACAAAAGTCTTTTTACAAGGAGCGGCTCCTCGAGCTCTTCCCTCCAAGATACCTACCCTCATTAATTTATATTGAATGGATATCCAATGGCTATCTAGTCCGAATCAGATCTAGATCTCAGCCTGTTTTCATCCATTAAAGGCGAATCTAACTACAGCCTGCTCAAAGGCATAGCTTTGGCTCTTCCAGCCTTACAAACATTAATTTTTCATTTAATTACAATTTCAACCTTAAAATTGAGAGGGTTGGCACCTCTCTTCTCCATTGAATGCATGCTGAGATGTGTTGGTTGGCTGGTGCATGCTGACGTGGAGTGATGCTCCTGCATAACAGATTCATAAAATGTCAAAGAATTTGAAGATACAAATAAAGAAGAATCATGTTCACCATGTCAAGAAGATTCAGAAGATGAAGAGTACATAATCACCAGAGGTATGTTGTTTTGTTTTAATTGTGAAAAACATGGACATATTGAAATAGAATGCCATGAGGAAATGAGAAAAAAAAACTAATTGAAAAGGAAGACAATTATGAAGAAGAATTGATTATTTCTTTAGATGAACTAAGAGAAGAAAACAATTCACTCAATAAATAATTGATGAAACAAAAGGAAAGTGTTCACATTTTTTAAGAAGCCCAACAAGTCATCGAGAACTTAAGAACACAGCTAGAAGAATCCAGAAAGATCGAAGAAAATCTTGAATATCAAAAGCAGTGTTTGGAAACCAACATAGCATCACAGAAGGAAGAAGTAGAAATGAGAGAGAAGATATTGATAGATCATATTAAGGAAAGAACTAACGATCTAAACCAACTTGAGACATAGTTTGGTCAAGAAGAGAAAGGATTTGAAGAAGAAATAATCACATTAAAAATTCAACTTGAAGAAGCGAAAATAATAGAAGAAGTCATGAAGTCTTAGGTAATGAAGAAAGAAGAAGAGTTTGAGAAGCTTGAAGAAGAAGTTGTCACATTGAGGAGTAAAATCATCAAGCTCAACAAGAACTTTAAAGAGACGGAAACATCCACATCAGTTATAGAGAATGAAGAGAAGCACTTTAGGTTTCTAGAAAATAAGAATGAAGAAAATAGAAAGAGTTATGAAAAAGTACTCAAAGGAATGAATCATGGTCAACCAGAATCTAAGAAAACTATTGAAGATACATATTCAAGAAGACCATCCATGTTCAAGCCACAAAGAAGCTTCAATCATGATCATGATCAGTCGAGGAAAAAATTCATAAGGACTATGCCACAAAGAAGATCATTCACTCCCAGGTATGGAAATTTATTTTACGGTAATTTTTTTATTGTACTAACTTTGTACATAAGGTTGTAGATTGCAGGGATTATAAAAGAAATGTTCAAGAAAGAAGTGTCTATGTGGTCACATGTTACATTGAGTGTTACAAATGTCATAACTATGGACACATAGCCAGTGATTGTAGAAGCATGATCGATACTTCCATGAAAGAGAATATTGATATCAAATATAAGAAAGTATGGATAAGAAAACAGGAAGAACAAGTGAACAAAGACCGGGTACCAGAGATCGCCAGATTGATAATAAAACAAGATGAAGAAAATTCTACAGAGAGAAATAAAGATGTCAGATACAGAAAGGTTTGGAAAATAACTGAAAGGAAGGAAGGACAAGTAAATAAGGAGCAGGTTTAAGAAATTGTACTTTCAGGCATTGTAGTGAAAGATGAATCCACAGAAAGAAAGAAAGAAGTAAGAGCTTAGAGAGATAACAAATCTACCAATGAAGATGATGATGAATCTACCAATGAAGATGATGATGAATACACATCAGAGTAGGAATTGTTCTAAGCCATCCGTCTTAGAGACTCCCAAGTAATATGAATATTAGAAAGGGGGAGTATATACAATAGCTATGATAGACCAAAGAACCATCCTTCGAGTAACTTGTAGAGTTTGAGAAGATAGATTCAAATAAATCAGTTAGCAGAAGTACAATTTGATAGATTAATCAAGACTTCATGATAGTATAGTGATAAATGGGTCAGAATTATGGACAATTGTGCAAGTAGAGTCTTGGAAAGTATGGACAGAGATGGATTCGTAAGAACACTTAGCAGGATTGGACAAATATATGATAGTGGACAAGAGAATGGATTCATATATTGGTTCAAAGAGTGGTTCAGAGACAACGGAACATTATCATAATGGATGATAATTACACAGGAAATGGCTCGAACAATGTTAATGGATTCCAAATTGCCAGATATGTTTTGGACACATGCATTGCATACATCCGTTCACATTCAAAATAGAGTAATTCTTAGAAACAACAATGACAAAACTCCCTACGATCTATGGAAAGGAAGCGCAGACAACAACCTCTACATCAAGGTAACTCAAGGTAATATTTTATTAATTGAAATTATGTTGATGATATTGTTTTGGAAGTACTAATGATAGGTTAAGCCAAAAATTTGCAAAGTATATGCATAATGAATTTAAAATGTCATTACTTGGAGATCTATCCTTCTTTTTGGGTCTTCAGATATGGGTCTTCAGATATGTCAAAGAAACCAAGGAATTTTTATTTCTCAAACTAAGTATATCAGATAAATGCTAAAGAGGTTCGGAATGGAAGATTGCAAACCAGTTACCACTCCTATGCAAACCACTTTCAAGTTGAGAAAAGATGATGGTTCAAAGTCTACAGACCAAAGGCAATACATGTCAATGATTGGTAGATTACTATATGTGAAAATATCCATACCATATGTAATGCAAGAAGTTGGACAAGTGGCACGATTTCAAGCAGCACCAAAGGAATCACATGTATTAGCAGTGAAGAGGGTTTTCAGATATCTCAAAGGAACATAAGAGTTTGTATTATGGTATCCAAAAGGAAAGGATCTATCACTTATTGCCTACATAGGTGAAGATTGGGTAGGTTGCATTGATGACCAATGAAAGCACCAATGGATCAACATTCTACTTGGGTGAGTGTTTAGTATCTTGTCTAAGTAAGAAATAGTCATTATCTACACCCGAGGTAGAGTATATTGCAGCAACAACATGTTGTACACATGTTCTATGGATGAAATAAACTTTGACAGATATGCAGGTTGAGTATGATGAGCCCATTCCAATCTATTGTGATAATACAAATGCCATTAGTATCTCAAAAAACTTGGTTATGCACTCCAAGATGAAGAACATTCCAATCAAGTATCAATTTCTATGGGAACAGGTTACAGAGAAGAACATTTGAGTTGAATATGTGGGAACAAATTAAGAACAAGTGGCATACATCTTTACAAAACCTCTTCCACGGGAATCCCTTGAGTATCTTCGCCAGAGACTAGGAGTAATTTCTACTCCAAAATGAATTATTTTGAATGCTTATCTTATATGTCTTAGATGTACATGAGGAAGCACCATAAATAGGAAAAAGGGGGAGAGATTTATCAAATGCAAAGGTAAATTCTTGGAGAGAGAGTAGAGAGGCATGTTTCCAAGGGGAGCAATTTTCCCAAGGGAATAATGAGTGATATGACTTCAGAGTGATACCCTTTTTCAAAGGGGGAGATATTATTCATATGAAGGGAAAGGGAGTAATCAGAGGCTTATAAACACAAAGAAAAATCAAATTCATGTAGATAGGGGGAGAAACTCCAAGGAGCGTTCAGTTAGGGGGAGAACCCCCAAAGGGAGATACCCTTTTCCATTTATGTCAAAGGGGGAGAGATAGAAACATCGATGAAGAGTATAAGCATGAATGTTATCATGACTAAGTGTTTCCATCAATGTTGGTGTTGTCATCAATGCCAAAGGGGGGTATTTTCAGATAGTTGGCTTAGGTTGATGGATAGTTGGTTGTCATTGATTTCAGCTATTGGAGAGTGATATTGTATATTGATTTCAACCCTTAGTGATTGATTTCAACCCTTGGAGAAAGTCCGATAACGAATGCTGGCAGCCCAAAGGTTTGGGTAATGGACCCAAGGTTATTTCATGTATAATGGTATGTGTTTTAATATATTTGAAGGTAAGACTATTCTATATGGATAGCATATGTCATTTCATTTATGGTGGTATGTGGAACGTCACATAACTCCTCACGGTTTGAGAGTTATGGCCTTACGAAGTTGGAGGACCCTCATATGTCATCTAGAAGCCCCAAAAGGTCAAAGTAGTCAAAGTGGTTTAAGAGATTTTAGAAGGTAAATAATAAAGTGAAGTGATGAGTGTTCTATAATTCAAATTGAATACAAAATAAATTATTTAAATAATAATTTAATGGAAAAATTAGAAGTGGGTTAACCCTAAAATAAGGAAAGTGGGCAAAGTGACCTAGAAGATGCTATTAAGGAAGCTACTTGGAGAGTATAAATAAGAGGCAAGCCTCTCTCATTTTATAACACACTTGAGAATATTGGATATCTATAGGTGACTGAGGTAACCAAAGGATATCTAAGCCGAATTTCAGAGGGAAGGTGAAGAAAAGAAGGTCGGAAATCAAGGGAGGATAAATTATTTTGATGATGCTTTCTAAGGTATGTTATTTACAGGTCATCTCACCATTTTCGCAATAACGTATTTTCTACAATGATTCATACCATGAAATTTATAGGAAATTGAGGAAACATATCCAAGTATCTATGGTAAAAATTTCATCTTGTGGGTCGTTGTATTTTTGGAGTTACACTTCGTGAAAAATAGGGTTTGTGGCTAGTCCTGAAACTAGTCTAAAACATGTGTTTCAGGTAAAAACGTAATAACTTATTCATAACATATCCAAATCCAGTAAGACAAAACAAATTGGTTAGAGTATAGTATTTAGTATTCTATGTAACATTTTCAGATCCATTCAATAAATCGTTCGTGCGGGGCATTCTCTACAAGGTCTCTCTCTAGAATAAGCCAAAATTCAACAAGGTATGCCATTTTTTCTATAACTCCTTTTATGAGAGGTTCCAAGTAGTGAAACCTGGAGAAATTGCATAAAACACACTAAAGAACATTTTGTACTATTTTCATATATTTATTCATTACAGGTACATAGTTATGATTATTTCAAGTTAGGGTTGTTGACTAATCCAAAACTATTCATGTGAGACTATAGTAAAGTTTGATGAAAATTCTAGTCTCTTGTTGATAAAGTTAAGGAAGGTTTGCAGGTATGTGATCATATACACCAGGTATATTATAGAGTTACAAATCATATTTGGATTATGAAAATGATGAGGTATTTTGGTTGAGGTACATGTTGGGTACATGGTTGAGACAAGTAGTTGATGAGTTGGCACATACATGAGGTGTATAGTTGATGATGTTGGTACATCTTGATGAGTCATAGTTAATGAGTAGTTGATACATGATTGGTACATACTTGGTACATGGTTGGAGACACGTGTTAGTAGTATTGTTGACACATGGTTTATGGATGATGTAACATACTTGTATTGGTATATTATTAGAAGCACATATTGATCTTGGTGATGATTATGAGTTGTTTTGTTATGCTTGGTTGATGCACATATTTGAGAGTTGTCTTGGTGATTTATCTTGGTGAGTAGATATGATTTGTTTGATAAGATTGATGAGACAGGGTTTTGTGATAGCTTGTTTAGACAATTTTTTGTGGCAGGTTTTGTACAGGTTTGGTGCATGGTTGATGCACTTGTTCATGGTACAGGTTTTGTACAGGTTGGTGCATGGTTGATGCACTTGTTCACAGTACAATTTTTGTACAGGTTGGTGCATGGTTTATGCACTTGTTCATGGTACAGGTTTTGTATAGGTTTGGTGCATGGTTGATGCACTTGTTCATGCTATAGGTTTTGTACAGTTTGGTTCATGGTTGATGAACTTGTTTATCATACAAGTTGATTACAGGTTGAGGTACAAGTTGGTGCATGGTAGATGCACTTGTTTATGGTACAGGTTGATTGGTATAGGTTTACAACAGTATATCTCACAGTGATAGTGTGACACTGGTTCCATCATTCTACGTATACATCAGGGCGGTTAGACGAGGCAAGGAGAGGTGATTGTAGCCACCTTTTGGTTGTATCTGGAGAACATAAGGTGTTGTAGCCTCCTTTTGGTTGTATCCATAGAATTGGGGATTTGGAGCTTCCCTCAGGTTGTAGCCTAAGAAATTAGGGGGTTGTCGCCTCCTTCTGGTTGTAGCCAGGGAATTGGGGATTTGGAGCTTCCTTTAGATTGTAGCTTGAGAAACTAGGGGGTTGGAGCCTCCTTCTAGTTGCAGCTGGAAAACAAAGGAAGTTGGTGCTTCCAATGAATGTAATTATTCAATACATATAATAAAAATCATTCTATGGTTTTCTCCCGCTTTGGGTTTCCACGTAAAACACTAGTGTACTGTGTATGTGTATGAGTGTTCATTTGTTCATTGCTTATTTACTCTATAGTTATTGGATGATAATGCTACATTGATATAACACTTGGATTATATGCTTAAAAAGGAATAAATTGTTATATTACTTATTCACCCGCTCTTAGTAATCCAACAACTCTCAGGTATCAAAGTCTCTTTCTTCGTTATTGTTTTACTTGTAATAATTTTGGACATAAAGTTGTAGATTGCAGATCATATGGAATAAATGTTCAAGCAATAAATGTTTATGTGGTCCCCTACAATATTGAATGTTACACATGCCACAAATATGGACACATAGCATGTGATTGTAGAAGTATTATGAAGTATCCCATGAAGGAAAACACTGATATCAGGTACAATAAGGTTTGGATAAGAAAGAAAGAAAAAAAAGAGAAGGTAAATGAAGAGAAGGTGAATGAAGTACTCTCAGGGATCATACTGACATGATTTACAGAGTTGCATGAAAAATATACATGCAAAGAGGAATATATCAAGATTCATAATGATCATTTTGTAGTAAAGAAGGCCTTTATATTTTTCTAAGCCATCTGTGTTGGAGACCACCAGTAAATGTGAATTTTGAAGAGGGGGAGTAGTAGTTACAAATTAGAGAACTATATTTCAAGTATTCTGAAGTGTTTGTTTTCATATTTTGGGAAGGAGGATTCATAATGACTTGATGGAATATGTACAAATTGTCTTGTGACAGATTGGTTTTCAAAACACATCCATGTGCAGGTATGAAGAGATCAGCTGGAAGTTATGAAGAATATCATTGACACATTTATGAGGTAAATATTCATGATTGTATAGAGGATTTCAAGAATGTATTCAAGAAGAGATACATCCAATGTAGATTAGAGAATGTGTACTTATTGCAGACATGTAGAGTTTTATTTGCAGATTGGGAAATCTAGTGGACATATTTGATTCATCTTGAGAAGCAGGAATGTGTAGTGATTAGTTGCAGCAGATTCAAAGAAGTATTCATAATAGTAAAGTGACAGTTGGTTCATAATCATGTGCATTTGAGTAGTAGAGTCATGGACAATTTCTATGACATATAGAAATAGATGATTTCATGAGATATTTGGCAGGACTAGAAGACAATACTTGACATGAACAAGAGAGGATACATGATAATGGATGAAAGCATGATTTCAGAAAGAATTTCATAAAGGAACATGGAATTGTTGTAAATCATATGACTGAGAAGTAAAGCATATTGACAAGTGAAACCAGATAGTCACAGAAAGAAAATCCGTGAAAGGCACAATAGGAAAAAACAAAATCATCGGGAGGGGTTATACTATCAAGAGAAGATCATTGGTTGATTATCTCATTGATGTCAGTTCAATGAAGATGACAAGTCTTTAAGACCTGAAGTCAAGTGATGAAGTAATCTTAAAACGAATTATTTTCATATATGTCAGTATATTATAGTAACAAAAAGCACCAATGGATAATGAACATTGGAATAGAGGGAAAAAATCATATACAAGAAGCCCCACATTAATCTACATGAAAACCTGTAGAAAAGGACAGGGGGAGAGAAATCATCAGAAGGAGTTACCCTTAATGTCAAAGGGGGAGAGAAAGAACAAAAGTAGGAGACAAATATTAGAAGCATGAAGACATGGGGAGAAGGATTGTTAAAACAAGGTATACTATAAGAGGGAATGAGCCTTTTCCATTCACATCAAAGTGGGAGAGAAAAATCAGAGCACATGAAGACAAGGTGAGCATTGGTCACATGGGGAGCATGAGTGTTGTCATTGATTTTAAAGGGGGAGAGAAAGAACAAAATCATGGAGATAGAGGGAATGCATGAAGACAGGGGGAGCATGAGTGTTGCCAGCAATGCCAAAGGGGAGTATTGTTGGAAATTTGGTTGTAATTGATGCAACCTTAGATGTCAACCCTAGAAGAAGTCCAAGATATGGGTGTATTTGGTGAAGTCTCTAAAGTGTTACCTTCATAGTGTATCTCTAAGCACGGACCTCGTGGGAAGATTCTTTGAAGAATTCTACAAGAAGACTTGAAAATATGGTTAACTGATTAAGAATCCCCATAGGTGTGGTCATGAAGCCAGAAGTTGTTTGAAGAAAAAGAGAGTGAAGGACATTGTAAATGCATGCACAACCCTCATAGATGGATAGTCATCATCATGTCGTTTCCAATGGTAGGTGGTACACCATGTGGTTCCTCATGGTTAAGAAGTTATTCCCTCTTAAAGATGAAGCCCCAAAAGAAAATGAAGAAACCCCATATATAAGGACAAAAAGTTACAAGTTAGCCCCTAAAAAGTGTTGAAAACAAGAAGTTACAAGTCCCCATTACAATTAATATTAAAATAAATATTAAGGATATTTTTGGTAAATCAGGCCCCAATAGAATAATCATTAAAAGTTAAATTGAATTTTATTTGGGTCAAGACGACCCTAAAAAGAGGATGTTAGATCTAGTATACATAAGGAACACAAGAGTTCATTTGTTACATCAACTCAAGTGATTTTCATCTGAGCTTAAAAAGGATGTCTGAGGAAACTTTCATAGGGAAGATGAAGTGAAGAAGGGAGAAATTCCAAGGGAGGTTCAAGTCTTGTGATGATGTGTTATAAGGTATGTTATTTAAAGGTCATCTTACCATTTTCTCTATAACTATTTTTATAGAATGATTCAGATAGATAAACTTAGAGGTTGTTGGGAATACATATCTGTTGGAAAAATTGTCATTCATGTGTTGTCATTGATGTCAATAGTATATCAGTCAGTAGAAGATGTCAAAAGTTGATGTGATGAGAGGAGAAAATAGTATGAAGGTCAAAGGTCAGAAGGAAGAGCGCACTGCACAGAATATCAGGTAGCAGAAGAAATCTATGATTATTGTTGATCACGACAGGATCAACAATGTTCCTATTATAAAATCTCAGGAGGGTTAGCAATCATAGAGATCAAAACTCAGAAGGAAAAATGTATCCTCAACACCCGTCCGATCAAGAGGTTGACCATTGAAAGATAGTGACCATCGGATATGCAAGCCATCAACGACATGAATGAATTGTGGTGAGAGAAAGAAGAATTAAACCACTTACTAGTTACAAACCCGCAATCTGTCTAGATCGTCAGATCACATAGTTTCAATGATCTATGAAAGAAGTTGATCGAACTAACGACCAGTTTAATTCATGTTAAATCATGACCGTCAGATGCCCAATCACAAAATCTACGGCAGGGATAGATTGTGGAGATTGAAAGGAAAATTAAATCACTCGTAAACTGTAGTTCCACAATCATCGTCGACCATTGATCTGCTTTGAGAATCTCAACAGTCGTCGGATCATATCAAAGTGGAAGGACAGGATAAAGCTACAAGAGATTCATTCCATAATAGATTGAACCGTTGATCTAAAGAACCTAATCAACGAACTGAATTCACTTTAGGTATAAAGAAGTGAGGAACTTACGCCTCGTCAGTTTGAGATTTGAAATACCCGGAGCCTGAAAATCTGAAGTGAATAAGGACCATCAGATTTAGTGGACATACGAGGACCATTGGATCATGAATGTTAGTCAGCAGACCATGGAAACAAGGTTTTGTGGGAGATCCATGTCAGTAAACCTCATCCGAAAGTACACATGGCATAATCAGACACTGACAAGTGTCAAGTTGAATCGACATTCCAGGTACGTGCAAATCACGAATATGAGTGAAAAATGGAAGCTACTCAGCTCGTGACATGTCATCAAGTGAAGTAAGAAGTTGTGTCACTCTAGGATTTTTTATTCTGGAGTTTTGACCACTGCACTTGCCCAATGTCTCGAAGTCCCGAATGTCGGAGACCCGAAGTGGACACGAGATGTCTGATCTGAAAGATCACTTCGGGAGAATTCATGATCATCGATCTACTACAGTGGAAGGATAGTGTAAGTGGAAACGTTAACCGATATCAAGAAGTCTCCATCATTTATGACTCACACAGAAGGTGATCACTCCGGAGGAAAATGGAGCAACGTTTATTTGAAACTTTTGAAGTCTTGAATGCTGAAATCCTGAAACAAACATCAGTCGTTCGATCTGAAAGATCGCTTTGGGAGTACTCTCAACTATTGATCATAATACAAGAAACATTTGAAGCCTGAGGATTCTGAAGCCTGGAGACACGAAAGGATCTCGATTGTTGATCAAAAGAGGGACACACGTCAGTCGTTTGTCAGCTCCGGAAGAATAACATACGGAGGAAAGAAGGAGTTTTAGATTTGATATCTCTGGAGTCCAGAGACCCGGAGTAAATGGTGTCCATCCATCTCAACGCATGATTAAGGAATAGTCGTCAGATTTAGCAATGGAAGGATGAGTGTAAGGTTTAAACCATACCATTGATATATCTCCATGAAATAAACGTGAACCATCTTATTGTTTCGGCGATATCGTAATAGGGAGTTTTGAAATGTTGGAAGTCATGAAGACCCGAAGGTCAAAGTGTCAAAATTTCGTCAGTCATTCATCCCATCAAAAGATTGAATAGTAACCATTGATTTAATAAAGCACTCAAGCACTCGTTTGTATTAGCATCTGGTTATCACCAATGGTCATATGATATAATAGTTTTTAAAAGGAAACTGTTATATGTCGCTATATTTGGTAAGCCCATGGTTTTGTAATGCTCGGTCATATGAAATGGCTTGAAGGAAGCGCCTCTATAGAATTTGGTCCTTGTGAATTAACAAAGATTAGGGATTGAGTATAAAGGATTAAATTGATCCATGACTATGATCAATTTATGAAAAACCTTCACAGTAAAATAAATAAACAATAATTAAGATTAATTAATCTAAGAGGTGTGATGGTCAAAATTAAGGGACACAGTTGTGTCACATTGACGTTGTTTGAAGAGTATATAATCATGGAAGAGTGTTGAGAAGAAAGTGTCTCTGCAGTCCAGATCAAAAGATGAAGCAGATTCTAGGAAGAAAAGATAAATACCTATGCATTAAGATTGGTTGGGTGGTGCAAGGGCAGGTTGGTGCCTGCAGAGGGAGTTGGTGCTTCCTTGTCAGTTGTAGTTGACTGAACAGGGGGTCCTAGCCTCCTACCAGTTGGTGCTGGTAAAGCAGGGTGTGGGTGCATCCTGATCAGTCGGTGTTGATCAAATATGAAGTACATCTTCCTTCTATGTAACATGTAAAACAATTTTTTCAATTAATAGAAAAGATTTTGTCGTTTTCCCAATTGGGTTTCACGATAAAATACTGTGTTAAAATTTTGTTTGCATTAATAAATGAAAAATTGATATAATTGTTGTGCCACTAATTCACCCCCCCCCCTCTCAGTGATAGGATCTGATCCTTCAATATCAAGGTACTTTTGGTAAAACTTTTAACTTCTGGGTAGTTTCATTTTTGGATATACACTATGTGGAATATAGGGTTTTTGACTAGTCCCGAAACTAGTCTCAAACAGGTGTTCCAGGTAAAATAATCATAAATTCTTCAGAGAGGATCAAAATTAGGTGACACCAATTGCAGTGGAAATAGGACAGTATTTAGTATCTTGTTTGTGATTTTTAGAATCAAATACCAAATATTGAGCATGTGGCATGTTATACAAGTTTGCTCTCCAAAATAGGACAAAATTCATGAAGGTTTTTCGTTTTCTCTATAACTTATGTTATGAGAAGTTTTAGACCCTGAAATTTTGAGAATATGGAAGAAATATCTCAGAGCATCTATGGTTAAAATTCCATACATTGGCCTACAATAATTTCATAGATATTCTCTGTGGAAGTCAAAGTTTTTGAATGGTCCTAAAATGTGTTACAAACAAGTCAACTTGGCATTTTTTGTATAAATTATTTTTTGGGACTTTGCAGACTATGAAGTTTTTAGAGGTATGACAACAAACATATAAGTACCTCAGATAGAAATTAAAGAATCAAAAATTGAAAATTGAGCTCGTGGTGAATTTTACAAGTTTGCATATTTTAGGTATGCTATGGATGTTTTGGTACATGCTTGAGGCATATCTTTGGCACATATCTTGATGTATGTCATGGATATTTTGGTACATGTTTGAGCCATATTTTGGAATTTTTGGTACATATGTTTGAACTTGGTTTGAGGTTTGTTACGACACATGCTTGAGGCATACATTGGCACTTGATTTGAGGTATGTTATGTATGTTTTGTCACATGCGTGAGGCTTTTATTTGGCACATGGTTTGATGCATATCATGGTGATTTAGAGCACATGATTTGGAGGAAATTCTTGGAGATATTGGCATGAGTTTATGTGGTTGTTGTTGATGATGTATCAGTATCAGTGATAGTGATAGTAACAGTTTGATGATGATATATCAGTGACAGTGACAATAACAGGTTGATTATGAAGTATCAGTATCATTGACAGTGATAGTGACAGAGATAGTGACAGTGATAGTGATAGGTTGATGATGATGTATCGGTATCAATGATAGTTAAAGTGGCAGGTTGATTATCAGTGACAATGGATATGATAAATTGAGTCTACATTTATATTTCAGGGAGAAAGGAAGGGGCAAGAAAAGGGGGTTGTAGCCTCCTTTGGGTTGGAGCCGAAGAATACAGAGAGTTGGAGCTTCCTTCAGGTTGGAGCCTATAAATCAGGGGGTCATATTCTCCTTCTAGTTGGTGATGGAGAATTCAAGGAGTTGTAGCTTCCTTCAGGTTGGAGCCTGTAAATAGGGTTTTGGATCCTCCTTCAAGTTGGTGCTTCCTATGAATGTAATATTTATATAAGAAATCATTTTGTTGTTTTCTCCCATTTGGGTTTCCACGTAAAATTATGGTGTACTACATATTTGTGGTTGTATGTTATGCATTATTGAATGACATTTTTAATGATATATCAAATGCAATCATAAGTGATAATTGATTGATAAGTTGAATATTACATGTTCTGATTAAAAGTGGTAAAAAGTGCTCAATACTAATTCACCCCCCCTCTCAATATTGGGGAATATTCCAACATAGACAACCTCAAAGGGGATGATTCGACTCGAAACATGAAAAGTTGTATTGTACCACCATTGTGCTAGGGTAACCATAAATCCCATTGGGATTGTCATTTATAAGTAAAGAACATCAAGTATGCTTCTAAAAACTTGTTGAAATCTTCAATATGACCATCAGTATGGGATGATATGTGGTACTAATTTGTGATTGAGTGACCTAGAGCCGAAAACATTCTTGTTAGAAATTGCTAGTGAAAGTGGGATCACAGTTTGTTAGAATAGATTATGACATACCATGGAATTTAAAGATATTATCCATGAAGACTTTAGTAACCATGGAATATTTAAACGGGTGTTTTAGATAAAAACAAAATGAGCATATTTGGAAAGGAAATTGACTGCAATCGTGATGATGGATTTATTGCAAAATGTGTCTAAACCCTCATTGAATCCCATAGAAATTCATTTCTATACAACTAGTCGAATGGGTAAAGGTTGTAATTTCCATGGAGTTTTCACTATTTGTTCCTTGTGTCCTTGGAAAAGGTCACATTTTACCACAAAAATGTTGATTCCCTTCTTCATTCCTTACCCAAAAAATGAACATTTGATATATTCATGTGTTTTATGAAATCTAGAATGACCTGCTATTAGATATGCATGGAGTTCAAATAACACTATTGATTATGTTAACGCCCTGTAAACTTCCCAGAGGTTGTCAGGAAAGAAGAAATCTACGGGAGGTAACTTTATCCAACCACTTCGAAGCTAGGATCTAGCCCTACCAACTTCAGAGAGGGATCTCTCTATATGATATAGATATGTTTCAAATTTAAAATATTAGGATAGGTAAATAAAATATGTTGGTTTTGTTTGTTGTAGTTTTTGTTGGGTTGGCTGAGAGAACTTTACACATCCATTGGGCTATGGGGTCTGTACCATGAAAAATAAAATCTAAACCAGAAAACAAAGAAACCTTCCACAGGCCAAGGTAATGTAATCATTGGATTCTTTTAGTAGCATAAATGAGGAATAGCAGAAAAGTGAGAATGTCAATTACAACAAAGAAGCAGTTAAGAATTTCTTTATCATAAAATCAGAAGATGAAACACTAAAATCTTTCAAAGTGAGAAACAAGGTATACAAAGATAAATCCTGCAACATTCATTACTTTCAAAGATTAGATTTAGCAAACAGTGTGATAACTAAGTGAGAATAACATTTAACTTAGAAAGGAAAACATCACCAGTGAATACACGCAAGAATCTTGTAAAAATGCCTCTTTGTATTAATGGAAGATCTCTTGAAAAATATTACAGTCTGATAGCTCGCAGGGTGTAAAGATCAACCCTCAATACTTCGAAAAGTGAAGTATTTATAACCCAAAATTACAAACGATCCTGTCATTAAAGATCAGGATGTGGTAAATCTATTTTTAGCCTAACTAACTTAACAAATTACAAAAATATAGGAATTGTTTGATGATGTGTCGCAACTGCATGTTGTTTTCTGGGTGAGTCGTTGGCGAGGCCTCTGCATGACCTCATCTGACTGGATAACTGACTGGGTTGGGACAGCTCATCTACTACTCAATCAGGTCACAAATCTCTTCCCATCGAAGATGACTGGGAACGCTGACTTTGAGTAACCTTCGGTAGACCTCATCCATTTCTGTGTACTTGGAAAAAGTAGGCTTGGTGATGAAGATGTATCGGATCTCATGCTAAATGTTGATGTCCAACTGAAGTGCATATAGGAATGCCTTGCCAGTGATGCTGCCTTGAATTCCTGAAAACTTTGAACTATCCTTAGCCACCTCGGCCAGTCTCTTTTTGTATTCTAGGAGTGTCACCAGTTTGTCATTTATCACCTTCAGACCAGGAAGACATTTCTTCTGTAGAGCCTCAATATTGTTGAAGAAACTTTGTACCCCTTGGTCCATGGCCTGAACCTTCTCTTCCAGTTGTAGCATCAGTCCTCTCTTGTTCAAGACTCTCTTGACCTCAAGGATGGTCTCTGTTCTATCCTCAATTCTCAGCTCTTCCAACTCCTCTCTGGTTTTAGAATTTAGAAATTTGACGATTTCATTAGCCTGTGTGGGCATCTCTCCCAATTCTGATCTGATCTTCTCGATGGCCTGGTTGCTTCTCTGCACCAATTCGTTTTGCTCAAACATAATCTGTATCATTGACCATATCTCGTTCATAAACTTGGTGATATTTGTCTAGACACTTTCTTTGACTTCGGCCAGTGTTTTACCTGCCACTGTTTGCTTCTGGTGCTGTTGTAACTCTTGTTTGAGCTGGTCTGACACCTGTTTTTCCTTGGATAAACTAGTTTGATAAGAATATGTGAGTTCCTGAAGTTTCTCAATCTCCTTTTTGAGCCTACTAATCTCTGTCTCCTGCATGTTCATCTCTTCCATAGATTTGGCCAATTCAACCGTCTTTTCCAAAGACGTCAGTGGATTCGCCGATGGGACTTCTGCTAGTGATGTTGTGCTCACTCCTGGGAGTGGAACTGCACTCAATGGAATGATGTCCATGGGTTTCAACTATTCTTTATCTTTCACTAGATTTTCCATCTCAGCTTCCATTTCCTTCAGTTGTGCATTCTACTCCATGATTAATTTAAGAATCTCATCTTTTTCTCCTTCTGTCTCTACTATTTCCTTTGCCTGCGAGTCTATTGTTGGTGGCAGCATCAATTTCTTCCTCAAAGATGCTATGTCTGTGTTTTTCTTCTTGATCATCTCCTCGACTACTTTCACATTCGAGGGATCATACCCGATCTTGAGGACCAGTTCCTCCAACGTCTTGATCCTGTTATCCTTGGAAAAGGATGATATCTTCTCCAGCTTCAACTATGTCTAGACGTTGTTTAGAGACACTTGTAAACTAGAGGCAATAGTGGAAGCATGTTCCAGCATGGAGAAAACCATTTCTCCCATCTGCCTGTGCAGATCCATTTGATCAGCAGGATGCACTTCCTTGGTCTGGAATTCAAAAGTGGCCCTTTTGTAATCGGTGATTACCTTTGGGTCTGGTACTTGTGCTTGGAGGAATTCCATGTGCATTCTCCCCTTCTCCATGTCGAATTCCGATAGAAGTCTGGATTGTGCAGACGACATCTGCTTCCAGAATTGGGCATATGTGTTGTTGGTCAGATTTTGATTATTTTTCTTGATCGGATCGTATTTCTCAAAAATACTCAGCTTCGGACCTGCCTTGCCTGGCTGGTTGATCGGTGGAGTATCTGTAGGCTTCTTTGGTAACACTGTGGTTATAATCTGCCTCCCTCTTGTATTGAGGAGCGACCGATCAACCTATGTCACTGTGGTGGATGGAATTTCCTTTTCTCCAGACGGGTCATGAGTCGTACTGGTTTTTGGCCTCTTGGTATGCAGTCGAAATTCTTCTAATGATGCTTCAGTGACAGGAGGTGACAGATCCTACCTAGACCTTTTCTCCTTCGGAGCCTGCAGGGTGGTTGTCTGTGATACAGTGACCGGGGGGTCCTTTTGTTCTGTTTCAACCAAAGTGTTTGGTTCCCATTCTGTCTGGTTTGCAAATTTCTCTACCTCGGGCCTAGATTCGTGGACATACGGGATATTCTTGTTTTTTACCCTCATCTCTGAAATGATCCCGCACAGATTGTAGTGCCATGTGAAACTCATGAAGAATTTCATTTCCTTCAACAGCCTATCTGCTTCCTCCCCAGTGCCTCGATTGTTGCAGATGAAAGACCCAATATGCCCTTTGATTCTGAGTTGTTGCTTCTTCTTTAAAGACACAAAATGAATATCATCTGAGTTTATCATCTGCCTTATGTATTCCATAGAAAAAATTCTGACAAGTAAATATTTGGGCAGTTTATACGGGGCCAACTCACACCCATAGACTCTAATCTCAGTGTGATCTTGGTATAGGTACCAATAACCAGTCTTTATATGATCCGAGAGATGTAGGATCCTTTAAACTTCATCATTAATCCTGGGTTTGGGTTTTCTGTTGAGCATACTCACCAATGGGTGGTAGAATTGATCGATGAACTACTTGAAACTAAATTCCATGGAGTTATGTCTGAGCAGGGAAGTCCATGCAGTTACTACCTGGGGTCTTCCATATTCATCCATCTTCTGCATGGAAAAATAAAATTTGTCCGCTTGGAAGAAAACGAATAGGTATTCCAGTATTGAAGAATACCGGAACATGCCTTCTGTGGAGAAATTGACAAATTGCTCGTGAATATTGTTCACCAGGAACGTGTTGAAGTCGAACTGTGTAGTAGGCTTCTCATCAGTGGAGAAAATAGACAAAAATCCCAGAATGGGTTCATCCACCCACTGATCTGAATAATAACCTAACAAGGCACATAGGGACGTGATAACCTAGTTTCCTTTGGTTGAGAACATGGAGGAAGGATAAGGGGGATTTGTGGCGGGGAACTGAGCAGATTGTGGAAGAAAAAACTCAAATATTTGAGCTCTTTGAGGAAAAGTCATCTTCCGATATAACTCTGTAAGGATTTCAAGGTTAAAAGGTGATGTGAAGTTGGCTCGGGATATTTGCATCATTTGGTCGATGGTTTCTGGTGTGATGAGGAAAAGAACTTCCCCAGAGGAGGATACGATGGCTCGTTGCTCGGGAATATAGTGGGCTTGGCACTTGAGGGCGAACTCTGGGAAATGGTGAATCTGGGGGAAGATATACAGGGGTAGGTTGGACTCCCAGAGTCCAATTTCATCACTCTAGTCCATGAAGACTTCTTTAAGCCATGATTGAACGACTGTGAAGTCAAAATTGCACTTAGTGTCTACGATTACATAATCTTTGTCGTCTAGTGGAATCCTGTCGAGATCAACAGGAGGCGGGAGAAACAGATTCTCCTCTCCTTCTGTTCATTTTTATTTTGGATCCATTACTGTAACAATACCTGCAAATAAAACAATGTTAGCGGGGACAACTGTAGATGGGGGCGACAAAATATAACGGAGAAGAAAACGGGGTAAATTCTCTGGTGCAATGAGTGGGTAAATGGTGAAGGAATGAAGAGTGAGGGTAATTTTGAGTAAACAGGTATCCGTTGGGCGCAAGGGACAGGTCAGTTGGTTAATGGATAAGTTATCCAATAATAAATGGCCAGTGGATCATTTAGAATGTGATATGGCAGGTGACAACGACTGAGGGATACGGATGGGTGATGTGGTGGTTATCGATTGGGGGAAAAAATCATAGTGAGGGGACTTTCCACGAGTGAATGAGGGAGAAGGACTGACGGAGTTATGGGATGTGACTCTTTTGGAAAGGTGGATGATGATGTCATGAGGTGATGAGGTATGTCAGACAGTAGAAGACGGTGGGACTCGGGACCAGTAGATTTATGCCATGTATAGATAGGGGGCCCGCCAGAGTAAGATTCCATTCCGAACCCTCCCCATAGTTAAAGGTAGAACAGTCGGGGGGGGGGGG
>ML785784.1:41539-55868 GCA_009831015.1 Picea engelmannii | reverse complement strand
TATTTTTTTGGTCTAACAATATTCTATTTGGTTATATGTTAAAAGGAACTACAAGCTATAAAATGAACAAATCATTTGCAAGAAGTGCACAAAATTTACATGAAACTAATCCAAGTTGTGTTTTAGGATCTAGATTAAAATAAGAAAAAGTATGGCTTAATATTGATACATAAAACTTATCAAAATATATTACTCTGATGTATACCAGCTAGAGTCCTGAGCATTGTGCTTCTAGGTAAGAAAATGAATTTACCAATATTTTCTAGAGTGCAAAATTATAATTGAATTCCTTACCTTGTACATGTCAAAATAATAATCCAATCATATTGCATTAAAATATTGAACATTCTATTGAAATTGAAACTTGGAACTGAGAGGGGTGGGGGGGGTGGAATTAGTGTCACAAAACTTTGGACAATTTTCCACTTTTCATAAATTAACTGAACAACGTATATTTATTTCATTTTCTCAATCAATATATAAAAGAATAAATATTTTATTTATTTATTTAACTTGAATGAATACATAAGATCAATCTTTGAATATATTCAAATTCAATCAACTATGAGAGACCCAACTCTTTGTTACAAGACCCATCTTGTAGTTCTCAGATCCAATTGAGAAATGAGGAATACAACCCTCATAACAAGTCCTAGCTTGTTGATCTCATATCCAACTAAGATGTGAGGAATCCAATCCTCATACAAGACCTAGCTTGTAAACATGCACCAACATAATAGAATGAACCTTCATTCAATCCATTGTATATAAATATATATACTTCAACATATTCAACTACACCTCTTCTTCTCACCATTCTTTCTTGTTTATATAGTCTTCCAACTGGTGTGAATTTTAAGCATTGTGTCTTTTGATATTTGAACCATTGTAGTTTTTCATTTAAATGATAATATTAAACTTTAATTAATATCATTTTTCCTTTTTATTCTTTATTCATATTGTTTTCATGATTTAACTCTCTTTTAATCATGACTGTGTATCAGTTCATTTGTCCTCATGAGTTGATCACATATGGATTGAATCATTATATCGTTCTCATTCTTCTACTGTGTCCTCAATTCGTTATTTCACCTGTTCTCTGTATTGTTATGGTGTTAATTCTCTTTCAAATTACAGAGATGAAATATGTATGAGGCGCTTCCTTCAATCCATTTTCATATGACCATAGGCGCAAAACCACGAGCTTATTAATTTAAGCATTGCCTCTTCTTTCACCCTTATTCCTCTATCATGAGACAAATGTTTCATGCTTCATAATCCTTCCCCTTTTATTTTTAGCCCCCATATGTCCAGTGTTGGGACTGTGTTCTCTAGTACTTCGTCTTTCAAAACTTCGGGCCTTTGCAACCTTTCAAATATCCCAAAGAAGATTTTGTCGAAGTGCATATACGTATTTCACTAGTCGATCGGACTTTCCATATTTAATCTTCCATGAAAAAATGATCCTTACTTATCTAGAGGCTCCAATCACAATCGACGATTACGACTTAATCAAGATTTGAGATAAATGGTTCTCATTCACTTTGGAACTTTGGCTATTTATGGCTCATGGACTCTAGAGTAGAAATTCCTCCAGAGTGATTACCTGTTGAATAAATTATAATGCGATGGTGACCTCTTATTGTCAGTTAACACCTCCACTTATGCTATCCTTTCACTATGCTTGATCATTGGTTGAGAATGCTGCCGAAGTAGATCAACGGTTAGCGTTACTTTGTGATTTATGCTTACTCTATCTTTCCACTATACTTTGATCAACTATTATGACTTAATCAAAGGTTGAGATGGATGAACATGATTATTTGTTGATTTGTGTCTCGGATCGATGACTGAGAATGATCCTGAAGTTATCTTATATCAACGATCAATGTTGACTTCGACCTTTGGTACTTTGGGTGATTTCTCCTTCACAACCCTTAAATATTGTGGAGTTCATTTCTCCGAAGTAGATCAGATGGTTGGATTTTACTTGCACAACGAACGATTCTCGTTCATTTCGGTACTTCAATCATTTAATGGTGGTGAAACTCCCAAAGTACAAACTACCAGAGTGATGTAACTTTCTGATGTCACTACCGATGTGGCACTGACTGAGTGGATGCCACATGTCACTTAGATTTGTAACTTATGCATACCTGAAATGCCAACTTTATATGGACACTTGTCATTATATCATTGTGCCATGTATCTTTGCTGATGTGGATTTCCTCACATGGCACATGTTCTCCTCCTGGATCTAACAGTTGTCATAACTCTCAAAAGGTATCTTAGATCGACAAATGAGAATGAATTCGTCCTTCGATGCTTCGGGTGAATTTACATGTTCTCAACCCTTTTCTTCTGAAGTGGTCAGCGTTGAAGTTGACCACTATTATGATCCAACGAACATCATGTATTGTCCAGATCCGATGTTCCTCATTCACTTCGGGACTTCGGGGCTCCGACCTTCAGGTGAACTCATATGTTTTGAATCCTTTTTTGCTAAATTGTTCAGTGCCAAAGTTGACCACTATTCTGATCCAACGACCATCATGTATTTTCCAGATCCGATGGTCCTCATTTACTTTTGGACTTCGTGGCTCTGGCAATCATCTTTTCTTATCCTATCCTTCCACTTTACTCGATCCAACGGTCAATATATTATCCGAAGTGTTCCTTGGATCAGACGACTCATGTCCACTTCAGGACTTTGAACTTCGGGTAATATTACTCGTCCTGGGATTCTTTTATCCAGAGTAGTCAGCGTCGAATTTGAATGTTGTTGATCTAACTATTCCCCTTTTCTATTCTAGAGCAATGACTACTACTTAAATCTAGATCAAATCTTGATCTAATGGTTGGGAAAATATCTGAAGATTTTTCTTCATATCTGATGGTTGAGATTTTAATCCTTCCCAACCTATGACTTCACTTTGATCTAACGATCCTGGATTGTCCCAAAATAAGAATGAAAGTCTCATGTGCGTCATCTATTCTAAGCTTAGATTAACTTTCTTTCTTCTGATTTGTTCATCATTATTTCTCCTGATCTTTTAATAACAGTTTGTGCATTCTTTTATGCTCTTATCTTTAGTCATTAACTCTCTTGAGATCTTAATTCCTTGCGCTTCATTAATTATTTTATACACGGATTCTCTGCATGCTACCTCTCCTGAGATTTAGATTCATATGATCAATGTTGATCCTATCGTGATCAACAATGATCATGAATTTATTCTACCACAAGGTGATATTCCTCTTTTTCTGATTATTGTACATGCTGGACTCATGTTGCCATCAATGACAACACATAATCAATAATGACAACAATATCTGCCTTTTTTATTGAGGGCCACACACTAACTTCATACACAAACTCCCCCTGTGATGATGCTTCTCTCCTATGGAGTTACTCTCCCCCTTTGACATCAATTTCAAAGGGTTGCTCCCCTTATGATCAACCTCTGTTATTTTGCATGTTGCTTACCAAAATATGAACTTGGGTAACTCCCCCTTCAATCATGCTCTACCTACCATAGATGAATGAATCCCCTGTCAATATTCTCTCTCTGCCTCTGACTACTCTCCCCCTTTGTTTCTAAAGGGGTATCTCTTCCTAACAAGGTCTCTTCCCCTATCAATTTACTAACTTCTTATCTCAGTTCATTGGGATATTTGTGTTCAAATAAGTAGTATTTTTTATACCAACTTGTAGTGATACCCACTTGTAGTGATCAAGTCTTTCAAAACTTAATCTAATTACTTTCTTATTTGATAACCAAAATAATCCTCATGAGTTTTTACTGACTTTCCTTTGTCAAATAGAACAAGAGTATGAATCTTACTGATCTGTTTGATTTGATTCTTATTCTACTTTGATATTTCATAGGAATATCGACTGAGGATTGATACCAATTGATTTAATACCAGTTTTGTTATCAATTGATCTTTGTTGAATGATACTCCTTGTACTTCTCTGCTACCTTTATTTTTCCTCTTCTCCCCTTTTTTAAAAAAATGAAAAAAATAATATTTTCTTACTCCTTCTAAGGTCATGCTCCTCCTAAGGTGATGCTCATATTTGTCTATTTTTCTTCGTCTTGTATTCTACAACTAACCCTACCAATGATTTTTCTTTTGACCACTAATCTATATATAGTAAAGATTTTCCATATGTTATTTTTTTAAAAACTCCTGGCATGATCCTTTGATTGTATAGAAACCAATTTAAACTTCTTTTTGTATTTTCTTTCTTTGGCTAACAAATTATGACATCATGAGAATTCGATATTGTCCCATATTCTTCTATAGGTACTTCCTTTTCTTGGGCTTGATTTATTTCATATTGAATTTCACATTCTTTATTAGGACCTTCACCGATCATGTTCTTATTATTAATTTCTTCATTTTTAGGTGTAATATCATCTTTCTTGCTTTCTCCTTCATATTTTCTTCTCCATATCTCTCTATGACTTCTCCATATCTCTCTATGAGATATTATGCTTTTTGGATTTTCTCTTTCTAATTGTGTTTTTGGAGATTTTTCATCTCCTTTCATCTTCCAACTTTTATTAGGTTTTCTCACTGACTTGAATGACTTATTTAAGGATTGACTTTTTGAACTCCTATAGCTTTTGGATTTGTTCCCAAACCTATCACAGTTGTAACATCTCATTGTATGACAAAATTTTGTTGTGTGCCCAAAAAAATTGCATCTCCAACATCTAATTGAGTTTGTGGATTTTCTTGTATATCCTTTCTCTGGTTTCTTGAAGTCCATTTATTTATGGCCAAAGTTATGACAAGAAAAACAATAGCCATTGAAGGTGTTTCCATTCTTGATTTTATTTTTTCTAGAGAGATCTGTCATTTGATTTTCTTCTTCATTTTTACTTCTATAGCTTCCTTCCTTAAAAACGTTCATGCGTTGTAATTGGTTTATGATTGCACTGTTTCCTTTTGAGAAGGATTATCCTTTTCCATGTTTGTAAATAGTGCTCCAATTGTCACTATATTCTTTCGTATTCTATGCAAGACATGTTTTGTCATCAACTAATCTTTGGCTCTTCAAAATCTTATCTATTATAGTTGAGCTATTCTGGAAATTGACAATCTTATTTGTCTTTTCATTCATCTTTTTGAGATTGACTATTTCTAACTTCAACATGTGACATAATTCTTCCCTTTTGGATGATTGAATCCTTTGGGATTCTTCATTTTTCTTGGCCTCCTTGAGTTGAATCTTTAGATTTTCATTACTGTATTCATTTATCTTCTTTGATCATTTCAGATTTCAACTTATGACATGTCTCTTCCTTTTTAGTCAACTGAATCTTCATGGATTTTTCCACTTCCTTGGCATGTTCAAGTTGAGTCTTTAGATTGATTACTATTTATTCTGTCTCATCCAAGAATTATTTGCATTTAATAGTTTTTTCATATGTCTTCAATTCTTCCATATATTATGTTAGATCAAAAACTTTAGTTTTCAATATTTAGATTTGTTCCTCGTATTCTAGTTGAATCCTTTTGAGGTTGATGGCTTCTAATTCAAACATTTGGCATGATTCTTCCTTTTTAGTTATTTGTATCTTCTGGGCTTCTTCCTTTTTCTTGGATTCTTCAATTTGAGTCATTAGATATGCATTAGTACTTTCATTTATCTTTTTGAAGTTGATGTTTTCCAATTCCAACATGTGGTAATAATTTTCTTTCCTAGTTAACTGGATCTTTAGGTCTTCTTCACTTTATTTAGTTTCCTCAAGTTGAGTGTTTAGACTGTTAACTAATACTTTTATTTATTTTAGTACTTCTTTTATTTTGTTATCATGTTTTTTCAATTCTTCTATTTCCTTTATTAGATGATCAACTTCAATCTTTAATCTTCTGATGTCTTTTTCTTTGTCTTCTAGTTGAACTCTCCATTCAAACTCTTCATGGATAGATTGATCTAACTGTTGAAGTAGCAAAATTTCTTTCTCTTGAAGTTTCTCCAACTCTTCTAGATTGCACATCTTTATGTACTCAATATTGTCAAGAGCCTCCACAAGAACTTTAATATGCATATAATTTCCTGGTTCCAACTGAATCTCTCCTATTGCAACGACAACATCAGTTTTATGATTATGTAATTTTTCTTTAGTGATTACTAAGGTATGCCTCAATTCCTTGATGAGGTTGTCTTCCTCATTGTTGATTGAGGTTTGCATAAAATCATGCATTTCATTCTGATTAGAAATATGTTTCTCTTTATTATGTTCTTCAATCTGATTGCAATTCTCCTTTTCTTTATCTTGGTCCTTATCCTGATAAGAATTCTCTTCTTTAAGTTTTGTTATTTATTCTAATAGGAATCCTCTTCATTATAGTCTTGTTCCTTATTCTGACAGGAATCCTCTTTATCCAAGTCTTGTTCCTCAATTTTATAGGATTTTTCTTCTTCTTGTGTTTCATTCTGATAGCTATTTTCTAGGTGGAGCCATAACTCTTTAGCAGATTTGTAGTGTCTCATATTTTCTTGGACTTGGTCTGACAATCCATCCTGGATTTCTTTTAAGGATAATGAATTGTTTCTCCTTGCTTCCTTTCCATTTTTGGTTTTTCTCTTTGAAGTAGTTAAGTGTCAGGGCTTACTTACTACCAAATCCCAAACTCCAGATCCTCTTAAATTCAAATATCTTTTCATGTTTTCCCTCTATGATGAATAATCTGTTTCATCAAATAAGGGAGCTTCCTTTGTGGAGATAGCAATTTGTCCACCCATTTCTTCAAAATCTACCTTCCAGTGTTTAAAATGTGTTGAAGGCACCTGCTCTGATACCAATTGTTGAAATGGACACTTGACACTGAGAGGGGGGGGTGAATCAGTGTCACAAAACTTTGGACAATTTCCACTTTTCATAACTTAACTGAACAACATATATATATTTAATTTTCCCAACCAATATATAAAAGAATAAATATTTTATTTATTTATTTAACTTGAATGAATACATAAGATCAATATTTGAATATATTCAACTTCAAGAAACTATGAGAGATCCAACTCTTTGTTACAAGACCCATCTTGTAGTTCTCAAATCCAACTGATAAATGAGAAATCCAACCCTCATAACAAGTCCCAACTTGTTGTTCTTAGATCCAACTGAGATGTGAGGAATCCAATCTTCATACAAGACCCAGCTTGTAAAAATAAACCAACCCAATAGAATGAACCTTCATTCAATCCATCACATATAAATATATATACTTCAACAAATTGCACTACACCTCTTATTCTCACCATTCTTTCTTGTTTATATAGTCTTCCAACTGGTGTGAATTTTAAGCATTGTGTCTTTTTATATTTGAACCATTGTACCTTTTCATTTAAATGATAATATTAAACTTTAATTAATATCATTTATTAAACTTTAATTAATATCATTTTTCCTTTTTATTCTTTATTCATAATATTTTCATGATTTAACTCTATTTTAATCATGACTGTGTATCGGTTCATTTGTCCTCATGAGTTGATCACATATGGATTGACTCATTATATCATTCTCATGATTCTACTGTGTCCTTAATTCGTCAACATATCATATTCGATCTTTCACCTATTCTTTGTATTGTTATGGTGTTAATTCTCTGTCAAATTACAAAGATGAAATATGTATGAGGCACTTCCTTCAAACCATTTTCATATGACCATAGGTGTAGAACCACAAACTTGTTAATTTAAGTGTTGCCTCTTCTTTTTCCCGTATTCCTCTATCACGAGATATTTTTTTTGTTCTTCGGAATTCTTCTCCGTTTCTTTTTAGCCCCCATATCTCCAGTGTTGGGACTGTGTTCTCTAGTACTTCGTCCTTCGGGACTTCAAGCCTTTGCAACCTTTCAAATCTCCCGAAGAACATTTCATCGAAGTGCATATACTGATTTCACTAATAGATAAAACATTCCATATTTGATATTCTGTGAATGGGAGATCCTTACTTATCTAGAGGCTTCAATCACAATCGACGATTATGACTTAATCAAGAGTTGAGATGAACAGTTCTCATTCACTTCGAAACTTCGACTATTCGTGGCTCCTGGACTCTAGAGTAGCAATTCCTCTGGAGTGATTACCTACTGAATAAGTCATAAAGTGGTGGTGACCTCTTGTTGTTGGTTAACACCTCCACTTATGCTATCCTTTCACTATGCTTGATCATCGGTTGAGAATGCTCTCGAATTAGATCAACAATTAGTGTTACTTTGTGATTTATGCTTACTCTATCTTTCCACTGTACTTTGATCAACGACTATGACTTAATCAAAGGTTGAGATGGATGGCCAGGATTATTCGTTGAAATTTGTCTCATATCGACGAATGAGAATTATCCCAAAGTTATCTTAGATTAATGATCAACATTGACTTCGGACTTCGTCACTTTCGGTGATTTCTCCTTCACAACCCTTCAATATTTCGGAGTTCACTTCGCTGAAGTAGATTGGATGGTTGGATTTTACTTGCACTAAGAATGGTTCTCATTCATTTCAGTACTTAGGGACTTTAGGAATTTTCTGGTGGTGAAACTCCTGAACTACAAACTCCCAGAGTGATGTAACTTTTTGACGTCACTACTGATGTGGCACTGACTGAGTGGCTACCAGGTTTCACTTATATTCGTAACTTATGCATACCTGAAATGTCAACTTCATCTTGACACTTGTAATTATCTAATTGTGCCACATGTCCTTGCTGACGTAGTCTTTCTCATGTGGATATCCTCATGTGGCACATGTTCTCCTCCTAGATATAACGATTTTCATAACTCCTGAAATATATCGTAGATCGACGGTTAAGAATGACTTCGTCCTTCGACGCTTCGGGTGAATTTACATGTTCTCAACCCTTTTCTATCGAAGTGGTTAGCACTGAATTTGACCACTATTCTGATCCAACGACCATCATGTATTGTCCAGATCTGATGGTCCTCATTCAATTCGAGACTTCGGGGATTTGGCCTTTGGGTGAACTCATATGTTTTGAATCCTTTTTCATTGAAGTGGTCAGCACCTAAGTTTACCACTATTCTAATCCAACGACCATAATGTATTGTCCAGATCTAATGTTCCTCATTCACTTCAGCACATCGAGGCTCCAACCTTTGTCTTTTCTTATCCTATCTTTCCACTTTACTCGATCCAATGGGCAGTATATTATCCAAAGTGTTCCTTGGATCGGACAACTCATGTCCACTTCGCCATTTCGACCTTTGGGTTATCTTACCCATTCTGGGCTTCTTTTCTCCGGAGTAGTCAGGGTCGGAGTTGACTATTGTTGATCTAATGGTTCCCATTTTATATTCCAGATCAACGACTAATACTTAACTCTAGATCAAATCTTGATCTAATGTCTAGGAAAACATACAAAGATCCTGCTTCATATCTGACGGTTGAGATTTTAATCCTTCCCAACCTTTGACTTCACCTCGATCTAACGTTCTTGGATTGTCCCGAAATAAGCATGAATTACTCATGTGCATCATCTCTTTTGAGCTTCGATTAACATTCTTTCTTCTGATCTGTTCATCATTATTTCTCTTGAGATTTTAATAACAAATTGTACATTCTTTTATGCTATGATATTCAATCATTAACTCTCCTGAGATCTTAATTCCTTGTGCTTCATTACTTCTTTTGTACATGGATTCTCTACATGCTACCTCTCCCGAGCTTTAGAGTCATAGGATCATTGTTGATCCTATTGTGATCAACAATGATCATGAATTGCTTCTGCCACAAGTTGATGTTCCTCTTCTTATGATTATTGTACATGTTGGACTCATGTTTCCATCAATGAAAACACATAATCAATAATGCCAATACATTCTACATATACCAACATACCATTATGCAGTCTATTTACATCTATTATATGTAATGTAGAACATATACTTTTGTAATCGATATTATTGCAATGTAAAATGACTCTTAGGATTCATACTTGCGGTCCAATATCTTTCACAAGGGTCTATTGAAAGTGTAATAGGTAATGGTTTCCACCCTGACTGATGATGGGAAATCCACCACCTATCATCTAAACCTAGTTGTAGGATATGTATAATTCCTCCTAGTTTAATATTTTTCAAACAATATAACTTCAACAGTAAAATGAATTCAACATTAAAGTTGATTGATACTGCCTCTCTATTTTCATCATTGCTTCACTACCTTTAAAACTTGACAGATACTTGTGAAATTCCTCCTAGAATTCCTTAGGGTAGTTATCAAGCATGTTACAAGGGTCCATGTAGTTCCAAAGAGTAGTAACAGGTGGAAGATATAATGGAGAGGTTTTTCCATCCCTCATTATTACTATTTCATTGTTTTTTTTTCAACAGTCTTCCCGAATAACTCAAGGATATTTCATGTCATATAGATGAAACCTAGCAGCTCCAAGACCCATTAGGGTTTTGGGTTTATCACCTTCATTGTAAATACTAAATGATTAATAATGTTATATTATTTTTGTTAGTACAATTTTTTATCTGAAAAATAGAATTAGGGTATATAATGGTAGAGGAGAATTATGTAAATGCAAAGACATTAGTATGAGAGGAATATTGAGAATTATCTTGTGCCAAAGGGGCTAGGTGCTTATGTAATTTATTATAACATCATATATGATCTTTCAAATCTGGAGTACATATGTCACGTTTCTATTACTTCATATAGAGACACCATGCTCTTATCTTCCCATGTGTAGCAAGCCTTCTCCAACACCTAATTATCCCTCCACCATGAACCCTTGGGTGTTAAGGATACAAGTGTTAGAAAATAAATTTATTACTAATACGAAATTAACATCAGTGATACAAAATTGATAAACATTTCATCCAGAATTTATAATACATCTAGCCAAGCAATCTAATCAGATCTTCTTAAAGAAAATTAATCCAGAATAAAAAATACTCTTAACAAGCCAGTGAGAAGCAAGAAATTATTTGACATTAGATCTCAGTAAAGGGATTCACGAAGGCTTTGATGTTAAAAGAAAAAATTGAAATGGTGATTGGTTAGATGAAAGGGGTTTACCAAAAGGGGAAAATTACTCATGTCTATATAGCTTCTTTAAACACTCCTATAGTCAGAAAAACACAAATATATGCACTAAATTTTGAAATCTCCGGCCATCATAATAAATATGAATAATACTATGGAAAATACTTACAAACAAAATCCAACAAGTCAACTCCAACTATATCATCATGAATCTCTCTGCCCTCTTGCAAAGTTGATAGCTCTGGGCATGCTTTCACTACAAAGGTCTTGGATTCAAGACCCTCCTATGGCACCAAATTTCCTACTATAGAGCATCAATGTTCTCAATGTCATTGGAACAACAATACAGATGATTGCAAGCATGGGTTAATAAAATAAATTCAAGCCATTAACTCCCTTGTGGACAATATTAAACATATGTGACCGAATATGCACAAAATAAAATTTGAAAATCCATTCGATTTCAATATATTTAAAATTATACCTTATTGGTAAGTAGTATCCTCAATTCTATCAATGCTCTGGCCAAGACACCCAAATTTTATTTCCATTGCCAACTTTAATGGTGCCAATCAGTTTCCTCCCAACTATACTTAGGGGAATTGTCTTCCCCTGAGACCCTTGAGCTGTGTGGCTCATAACCATTTTCAATTGTAGAATGGTCTTGGCATGAATTTTCTTACCATGTAACATCCATATTCATCAAGCTAGTTTTCCTTCTAGGTTCTAATTATCATTCTCACATGTCATTCATGCTGGCATAATTTCTGTATCATTTCTCTCCTTCTCAGGTTCCCCCCCTCCACCTAACCATAGAATTTTCCCCATTATTTATAGACTCCACGAGGTTAGCCACTTCACCCACTACATGCAAAATTAGGAATTTCTCTCTTTATTTTATTTATTTAATCCCTAGTATTCATCACCCTTTCCCCCCATGTGTCACTCCCTCTTTTTTTATAATTAATCAATATTTGTTTTACAATATAAATTCTCTTTTAAAATAAAATAAAGATAGTTTTAAGATCCCCCTTGAAGTGGGTATTTAATTTTTAAATTAATTCAGCCTTAGTGTATTTTAATTTTATCATAGCTTAATTTGACATATAAAAGAATTAGTTGTTGGGGAGTAAGGTCATCCCACCTTATTGTGTACCCCCCAATAAAAATACCATATATTTTTCAATTAGAGACTTCATGCCTCAGTTGCGACTCCATACCCCTATTGAGATTCCATGCCTCAGTTGAGACTCCATCCCTATTGAGACTCCACACCTAAGTTGTGACTCCATCCCTTAGTTGAGACTCCATGCCTCTATTGAGACTACACATATGATTTGAGACTCCATGCGTCTATTGGGACTCCACGCCTCATTTGAGAATCCATGCCTCTATTAAGACTCCACATCTCCATTAATGGTTTACTGGTTATGTCCCACACCCAATTGTTGGAAAGTTGGAAAGGATTGCACTATATCCTGCATAGGAAACTTCCATGCATGTATCACACATGTCAATATCATATAAACAACATAATACTTAATTGTACAATATTACTAGTTGTTGATGATTGAAACTATGTGAGACATTCTCCAACTTACAAACTTGTGAGATGTGAATCATTGCATCCATGTGATATATTCTCCAGCTTACAAACCCGAGAGAAATCCCCTGAAGAGGGTGTATGGTTCCTATCTGATATAGAGCTAGAATGTAGATATGACCTCCTCCATTCAAAGAGTTGAGAAGAACTCTAGATGATTATCCTGTGGGAAAGGAGATATGTTGAGTTAGAGGTGCATGTGGTTGAGTACAAGGTGAACATGTGAAATCCCAAAGTGTTGGGTGCATCGTCATGAGAACAGAAATGAAGATGATATATTATCCTCCTCTGAGCAGAAGAGTTGATGAGAAACTCCAGATGAATCTCCTATGTAATGCAGTGGGAAAGAAGATATGTTGAGTGGATGAGCACATGCAAACATGTGAATAAGTGTGTTAAGCCCTAATATTGGCTCATTTCCCCTTAATTGGGGAATATTATATTAGTAATGTTATTTTATTTATGTCGGCTTTAGGCCATTAGTTGTAATTATACCTCCTAATCTCCTATATATATGAAGGAGACATTTTCATTTTGAATCATCTTGTGCTTGACAATTTAAGTGGGGTAAAAGGAGGCTTCCCCCTCGAAGAGGCTTATTATCTGAAATTATCTCTTTTTCAAGGCGTTGAGTACTTTTTCTGAGGTTTTTCTATGCTATATTGATATTTGGTTCTTAACATATGGTATCAGAGCTCAAGGTCTTGGGGTTTCGCTGCTACATCTGAGACACCATGGCCTTTTCGCTATAACTTTTTTTCTACAACGTTTCAGAAGGAATGGCTTGGAGGATTAAATTCAACTCATGAGGCCTTATACTTTCGGAGATACAGCCTGTACAAGATAGGGTTCTGGAATCATCATGAACTGAGTCATTGCGGAATTTTTTCTATAAAAGGTTTTATGTAACGTTTTAGACCCTGAACTCTAGAGGATATTTATAGAAATTAGTAAGGTATCTGTGGTAAAAATTTCATCTTTTGGGTCATCTTAAATTTGTATATACACCCTGTGTAAGATAGGGTATCTGACTAGTCCTATTGACTAGTATCAAGAAGGTGTTCCAGGTAAAACAATCATAACTTCTTCCTAGAGTATCCAAATTGAGTGGGATGGGTTTCATTGGATCGTAGATAGTCTGTAGTATTTCTGGTGTGAGTTTCAGAATTTATATCAATTATTTTGTGTGAGGCACGCTATACAAGTGAGATCTCCTGGAAAGGCCAAAAATCGGCAACTTGTGGGGAATTTACCGTAAATTCCACTTGGCACATCCAATTTTGATCAGACCTGTGGCATTACAGAGAAGAAATATTAGAGAACTACATAAAAGAAATTTTCATACCCAGAAGGGCCAAAACTTAGGAGATACAATAGAAGAAAGATTGTCTAGAAGAACCACCTCAAAATCAAGTTTCAAAAGTGATACTTGGCCAACATGCCACCCAAAAATGGAACTTATACACCAAATAAGCCTCCAGACAATCCTACTTGGACTCTTGATGAATGTGAAGAAATGCGTAGGGACATAAATGATTTACAAAAGAAGATAGTAACAAAATATTAACTACAAGAGATGATGGAGGGTTTAAAAGGGGAGATCATGGAAGTATTGAAAAATTTTGTAACAGAGAAGACACCTGAAAGTGAAAATGCATCCCATGAAATTCATGATGAGGACACAAGGAA
>ML785784.1:13276-30461 GCA_009831015.1 Picea engelmannii | reverse complement strand
TTGGTGGTGAAGGACTTTCTCTTGAAGAATATAGCAAAGGATTTGGCTAGGTTTTCTTTCCTTGTTGAGAAGGGTTTCCCAGGATACTTCTTGTGTTCTTGTGCATGGTGCTTCTTCTTATGATCTTGGTTGCTGCAACATTAATGGTTATGGTTAAATGCTAAAATGGAATGAACTTCATGCTTAACCTTGATCATTTAAAAATCAAGACTAGTTACCCTCCATGGATATTTATTTTTTGACCCCCAACCTAGAGTTCTCCCAAATAACCATATCCACCTATGTGACCAATGTCCTACACCACTAAGATCAATGAAATCATGTCTCAATACACACGTGTAGATATGAAATATAAGAAATATAAAATCAATGCAAGTCAATTGATTTCATTAAGTTTTCACAATATTTAATTTGGCTTCCTTAGCCTTCTTCTTCCTTTGATCAACCCCACCTAGAGGTTATGGAGGCCCTGTCCACCTAGCACAACTCGTAATTGTTCACAACATAAGTATTGATTCCATGATCAAACATATATCTATCATAATGTATACACTAATCTACTCAACAATTAAGACTATCAACTGCATCTAGTCAATTGAGTACATTCCATAAGTCACATACATACAAACTAATTAGCAACATGATTTCTAAACCCTTCAGTCAATCCTCAGATTAACCTCCTAATCCTTCTGAAAGAAGAGTTAGGAAAGGAGGGGCATTACATACTACCCCCCTTGGAAAATAACTTGGCCTCAAGCTATTATGTAGTTACTAAAGTCTCATGCTATACACATAATATCATACAATAATATCTTAACTATATATACATACCTCCTCATTTCAGTTTGCTAGTTGACCAAGCCTTCAATCCATTTCAACTTCATATTGTTGTTACCTATCCGATGCAAATTTCTAACCATATAAACAACCAATAACAAAACATAGAAAAAATTGAGTGCATCCAATTATGTACTCGTCATAAAACTTAGGTACCCCTTCCCATATACATCATAAGCTAGGTTTTATCTACTCATCATAATTTACAATATCCACTTCATTACAAGAGAAAAATGAGATAGAAAAACATGACAACATAATACCAAAACCTAGAAGTTAATTTTTCTCACACAAAGACATTCCAAGAAAAAATGCATTAAAAAAAAATCCCAAGTGACCATCGTATACATGGAATGGGAAAAATGGTCTCCATGGGTAGGACAAAAGGTTCATACTACGAGAAAAATGGTACAAAAATGATGATAAAAATAGCGAGATTTTAAGGCTCATCAATTAGTTTGATGTCATATTTACTTAATTAATTTACTATGAATAAATATGATTGGTGTTGGTTACTAATTATTAGTTCTACTATATCATCTAATTTATTGACCTAGGGTTCATGTCTTTCGGGTTTCCAGCAAAAGCTTCTAAAACTATCGGCCCTCCTGGTAAACCAGAAGGCAACGCAACACATAGAATGCACCACGTAGTCTCACCCGAGATAGCTTTAATGGGTGGTTGTAAGAATCATATGTTTACAGCCTAGGATTGAGCGCAAGATATGGGATCGGTATTCTATACTATTTATTATAACTTGTAATTGCAACTTATTGTTATTCATGACTTATTCCCTCAATATTGCAATAGTATTTAAACAAGCAATGTAACAACTCATTCATTCATTAAGCATAACAAATAACTACTGAAAAGATGGTAAATATATGCATACATTCATCCCATTACACAAGTGTTGCGGTGGTTCACCCCCTCCCAGGCTATGTCCACAAAGATTTGTCTCTTGGATCTTTTATTATGGTAGTACTGCATATCTCGCGCCGCACGCTTACAATTCTCCTCAGATGAGTAAGATCTATATGAGGAGAACTAGATCGCACCAGGATCCTCAGCCTATGATCTAATCCTTATATCTCCCTTCTCTCCTCTCCTCTAGATCAACAACTTACAAAATAGTACATAACAACATTACAATTCACATCGACTCGTGCATATCTTGATGTAACAATACAAAATCGAACTAACAAGAAGGAACCCCCTATGATACCTACTTATCTATATTTATATATTTCGGGCTCTTCATTCGTTTACAATATATTACCGAAACCCTAACCCTACTGAAGTTAGGTCTTCCTCCCATGTGCATGTGTTGTTTTTCCTTCCAGCTATCGCTTTCCTTCTGCATGCCTTCTTGCATGTGCGTGTGTTGTGTTTTCCTCCAACTGTTACTTCAGTTTCTGCACACATTCTTTCCCCACGATCATCCATCTTTCCACTTCGGCCATCCTTCTTTCCAATTTGGCCTGTTGCCAACAGCCCCCCAACACTAACATGTGGCTCATCCTGAGCCATCTAATCCTTTTGAGCTTCCTCAATCTCCTTGGTGATTGTCTGGAACTTTTCCTTGAGCTCAGTTGTTTGTGTCAGTGCCTGCGCGGTCTTATCCTTGATTGTGTCCACTACCTGGACTTCCACTTCGTCGCTCAGAAATCCTACACATTTTTCCTAGGTTTTTGCTATCTGTGTCTTAGCTTCCTCTACCTGTGCCATTACTACTTCTACCTTCTCCTATAATGGCTCCATTTGAGCCTGACGCTCTTGTTTATGGGTTTGTGCAAATATTAGCTATGCCTTCAATTTCTTAATCTCTTGCACCCCTTTGACATGTTCTGGGATTGGTATGGTCTTCTGCTTCTTCTTGATCTCTTGGATTGTTGTATTGATCCTTTCCTCTTCCTTGTCCCACCGTTGGACCTGTGGATCTTCCTCCAACCTTGTCCAAAGTTGCGTTTCTTTATCGAAAAAGTTAGTTGTTGTGCTAACCTGCTGCTCTATCTCCTACAACTGCATTGTTTCTTCCTACTTCCTTTTCTCCTTCACTGATGGTGGAGTGGTGGGTATGAGTTGTTCTCGGAGATTCTCGATCTTCTTCTGATATTGCTCGATGGCCTACGCATTCTAATCAACATTTTATTCTACTAGAAGTTCATTCCCTTGTGCAGTGTTTGGAACTTTCTCAAAAATTCCTCCTACTCTTCGTTCCAGTTCGTTCATGCGTTCTTTTTCCTCCTGAGTTTCGAAATTGGCCTGCTCACAAAAATTTTCCAGCGCCTCCCTCTTCTTTGTTGCTTGTTGTAATTCGACTAAGTTTCTGTGTGAGCAAGACTGAACCTCGTGGTCGGCGCTAACCTGCAACTTGTGTAGTGCCCTTGATGGCATCCATGTCAAGACCAATTGGATGTGGTTTAAATCCTTCAAGGGTGTCTGCCCCATGATTTCATCCATGCGCAACATGCTAGGTGTGATGTAGACCATTATGTTTGCATGTGGTAATGAGTGGACTGGATCTCATTATTCTACATCCACTCTTTCATCAGTTTGTGGTGTTGATGGCTCTATGCTCCTGTTATTTCTTGTTATTTGTACTTCCCCAAATTTCTTAAGGAACTGTCCCATTTCTGCCAGCTCTTTTTGTAGTTTGTCCCTGTGATGTGTTGCATGGTCGAAGTCCTCGGCTAGACAATCCTGGACCATTCTAGCGATCATTTCCCCATCGTCCTCCATGATCATGTATTTTTGTGGTGCTCGTTGTGCCTTTGACTTCTTGCGCGCACCTCCTACCTGTGTGGATGGTCTCTTATTTCCCCCTGGTTCTTGTGTGTTGGGATTTGAGGTAGTCTCCTACACTCTCTCAGTCTGTTTCTGTTGTTCCTTGGTCAATTTTGTATTCTACTTATTCCCCTTCTGGTTTCCTTTCTTCTTTGGTCCTTCATCTATTTGTGTTGGATTTCCTTGGCCCATTCGTGGTTGCTTGGGCACTTGGATTTCTGGAGGCTGTGTTTCTCCTTGCTCTGCCTCTTCCTTTGTTGTTCTTTGTAGTACTTCTTGGGTGATGGCTATAATATTCCATTCGTCGGGCCATTCATTAATGACCATATCAATATCACCCTCTGTGATGTAGTAGCGCATCTGTAGCCATTGTTTAGTCGGTTCCTTCGTTGCCTCTATCCACATTGCTTGTCATGTGGCCTGGAAATTAGTGATGTCTGTGTATCACACAACAACCTTTGGTGTTGTTCTCCATGATCGGTTGATGGTTTCCTGTATGTATCATAGGTATTCTTCAAATATGATCCCACTCTCCCTCTTATGCCTAGAATTTTTCCCTGCTTCAGCTATAGATACCTCGCTCCCGCTGGCTATGGTCTGGTACAAAAAACTACATAGCCCGATTCTTGCCATCCCATGAAGGCTATTAAAGTAATCATCCATGAGTAGTGGAACTTTGTTCCTAGGTCCTACGCATCCTTGTAGTCCTCTAGGAATAAGTTCAATAAGTATGGTGCCCATCTCAATGAGGTTCCTTCTGCGGGCTGGGCTGCAACTGCAATGACTCTAGCTGGTACTTCCTCCCTGTGACATTTTCTTAGCAACTTGCAGTCTAATATTTTTGTGCCCAATTGTGTGGCTGCACTGTTGATCCATTTGATGATGATGCCTCTCGTCCCCCTGGAGGTACCATACTTATTCATTTCTTCTACCAACACTTTCTCATTGGATTTGTCATCCAGAAACAATGCGAGATCCATACACTGAATTGGTAAACCTGTTATTTGCGGAATAAGCTCAACAGTTATGGGGACGGGTTTGTCCAACCATATGTCCCCTCAAGGTGTGACTGCTAACATATTCTTGACGCATGTTGTTGTATTCTGGCCTCTGCCAAAATGTGGTAGGTTCAGCAGACCTAATATTTGTGTTTTCTCTAGCCCAATTGCCCACTGGTATGGTTGGTTAATCGTTTCTCCAAGATGAGTTGTGCCTATGGTTTGTATAAATACCCTCTGCACAAGTTTCGGGAACTTGGCTTCATCTGCTACATCATGGTCTGAGTATTTGAGCTTCCTGATGTGACCTAGTAGCTTTGGTCCTACTTGTACCCTAGCTGGTATGCATGGTAGAACAATTTTTGCTATAGGTTTCTTGCATGGTGAACTTGGTATCTTTATCTTGTCCTTCTGCTGTGATGGTTGGCTCGAAGTTCCAGCGGCTTCTGGCTGTCCCTCTGTATGCCATTCCGACCAAGACGATACATCGTCTGTAGTCTCCCCTATTGGGTGTTCTGAGATGGTCGTTTGAGATTCATCTAGCTCCATTGTTGTTGTCAAATTTGGTGTTGTTCCATTAGCTTCCGGAGTTGCTTCTGTATTCTATGGTTGCACCTCCTTTCAGGTTTCTTCTTCATGGATTTGCGGTTCCTACACCGTTGTGTCTGTATCTACATTTGTGGCCTCTGTTGCTGGCTGCTGAATTTATTCCAGTATCAGTGTGGGTTGTGTTAGCTCCCAAAATGAACCCGCTACTATGGTTTCATTTTGTGGTTGATAGCATGGCTATTGGTAGCGTTCTCAAATTTGTTTGAGTTTTTCTAGTAGTAAGACTTAGGTTTTGATTGTTTTCTTAGAAATAAGACGACCCATAAAGGTATTCTATTTAAAATTTTCATAAAATGATTTCAACAACTAACCTATGTTTTAAAGGTGATAGTTAGCTGGTGAAAGTGGTGAGTTTCAACAGCTAAGGAGCATTTCTCATGGGTTGTGCGCTGGTGAAAGCGGGGATTTTCAACAGTCGAGGAGCGTTTCTCACGGGACATTAGCTGGTGAAAGCGGGAATCACGTGCATTTTATCCATGTTTTAAAAATCAAATGATGATACGATCAACCCACGTCATGCAATCAAAAACGATGCGCTGGTGAAAGTGGATAATCATGGAAACTCGAGTTGCACATCCAAATCAGATCTTGTTCAGTAATGCATGCTTCACAATCATGGCATCGGAAATGGAAAATTCGAATCCATTATCACAGGTACAGGAGCTGTACTACTTGGCTGACAACATCAAATCGGTTCATTGCTTCCCCAACACGCATCACTCACAAATGCATGCTAAGTTTCTATTATTGAAAGACAGAGCCGAGTGCTTTCACCAGCACGAGACCTTGGCCCGAACAACAGTTTGCAGTGATTGGTGCACAGATTCGTTTAAGATTTTGAGTTGCAGATGGAGAGGAGACGCAGTGGGTCTTTACTGAGAAAAGAGTTGGACAGTCTATCCTTCCTACAGACGCATCCAGAAGTGCAGAAACACTTCTCAAACGCAGTTTGTATGGAATTTGTTGAAAGGTTACAGAATGGTTGTCATCAATTAACAACAGAAGCATATGCTAAAACGTTTGACGGGAATAAAGCTTGTGTTGGGTCCTTGGAGATCATTGTGGATGAAGCTACCATCACTGCAGCAACCAGCTTACCAAGTTTGGGCCAGAGTTGGTTCAAAACGATTGCCACCAAAAACTTGAATTTCAGAGCATATTTGAAGGAGGAATTTAGACATAGTTCATGGAAGAAGAGCATGCCAGTTTCCCATTTAGAGGATGAGTGGCAAGATTTGTTTAAGGGCATCCAACTCTAAATAACTTTAGAAGGCAGGTATGACAAACTGATGTTGTATCAATTCAAGCTCTTAAACCATTTCACAGGTAAAACTCTCCTAAACCTACCTTTGTTCTTGCATAAGAGCTTAACTAAGGTCTATAAAAAGATTAGAGTTGAACCCCTAAGAATGAAGAACACTCTGTGCCACTTTGGCCTTATTAAATTGATCATTCTGGAAGAGCTAAGACATAAGGGAAGGACCTGGCAACATTTTCTTTTTTGGGAGGGCTTTGAAACTCAAACTCAGCCTGCAAATGAACAGAGGAAGGCAGGAAAGAATCAATTGACTCCTCAAAGAAGCTCGAGGAAGAGGAGAACCCTTCCAGGACCTCCAGAAGATAGAATCTCTGGTGTGAAATCTCACAGGTCAAAGAAAAAATTGAATTTTGAGACTACTACAGAGCAGCCTACAGAAAGGAGAACAAACATCTTAAACCTGCCCTACACAGACTTAGAACCAGAGCAAGAAGATCAGAGCCCTGTCATCAAGAGTGTTGAATATTCAATTAAGTTTTCATAGAATTATGACACCTTTACTCACACTGAGGAAGGAGAAACATCAAAGAGCACTAAGTCGAAGAAAACACAGAAAATCAAGCATCTCAAAGAAGTGATCTCTCAGCAGGAGGTCTTAGAGAGGGTAATAAAGGAAAGATATAAGAAGTTGTCCAATAATTTTGCAGAAACCAATCCTGCATTTGAAAACATGGCTCGTGAAAGTGTCAAGGAAAAGAAGAGGAAACAGAAGATCACCAAAGACTACAACGGTCTACGGTGGCTAGCAAAGCGCCTTAAAAGGAGAATCAGAAAATTGAAGAAAAAGAAAAAATCACACCCAGATTTGCAAGTTCTTGCTCAAGTTGTTGTGAACATGCAAGGGGATAAAGCAGAGACACATTGAGTTTTTGTTGAAATCGCAGTTTTGGAGGTGAAAGTTCATTTTGGGCTAAGGCAGAGCTTTCACCAGCGCACAGCGTAAATTTACAACCAGTTAGCTGGTGAAAGGCAGTGCTTTCACCAGCTAACCAGCAAATCATAAGGCGAGTTAGCTGTTGAAAGCATCAAAAGCATTTTTGGAAGCCAAGGACGGAGCAGGTCATTTTTCACAGGTTATAAAGAAGTTCCAGAATATCAATGGATAACAACTTGCTGGAAAAGGACTCTGCATCAGAGATTCGAGGGAATTTTGAGAACCACATGCTAAACAACTCTCCTAAAGTATCTACTATGAACAACTGAAGAAATCCAGCTGCCAAGACAGGTGCCTCTGCATGTTTCATGACACCACAGATTCCAGAAGACTGAAGAAGACAGATGTCAAAGTTTGAGATTGAAGACAATTCGAATGCTATTTTAGTCATTAAGTCTTTATTATCAAGTTGTTTAGTTAGATTTGAATTGCTATTTTTAGATAAAGATCCAAGTTTTTAGGATATTTAAAACTGATTGTAATAGGCTATAAATGCCTATCTTTTTTAAGAGACAAGGGTTCAAACTGGGAGATATTTTTTGGTGCCACTATATAGACTCTTATTTGCAGAAATAAAGTTCAGTTTCCTTTCGTTTTCAATATCAGAATTGTCCATCTTTCCCTTTCTGTACTTTTTTTCAGTTTATTTTAGTTCATGAAGACTGTTATCTCTTTATTGAGCTCATAGACTTGAAATTAAATGATTTCTATATATCTTGCATTAAGCCCTACATTCAGTTGTATTTGGAAATCAAGAATAGTGTTCTTCATCCTCTCCTTTCAATTTACTTGATCTGATTATTGTTTCCTGAAAGCAATGTTTCTTTATATGTATGAGTTGTCTATTACATTGATCATTGAAGACCCCATTGTTCCAAGCATATATAGACATTATTTCTAAGTTACCAAGCATCCTTAGTCTACAACCCTAAGGAGTTTCTTGGAGTGATAAAAAATTGGCGTCGTTGCCGGGGAGATGAAATTCAAGATTTGCTTTCCTGGGATACGACACAGAGTTGATCTTTGATGATAGACAAAGATTAGACATTTTTATTTGGTTGTAATTATCTATCTGGCAAATCCACAAGTTCATCCTGTCTCCTAAGAGGATCAGTACTAGGGTGAATCCTCAAGAATCACCTGTCACACCAGTGTCCAATCCAGAATTAATTCTCAGAAAAGGAAATACAATTCAAGGTCAAACATCAAAATTAGATACAGAAGGTAATTCTCTTTTCAGTTCTGGAAAATCTACTACAAAAAAATTTGAGTTCTTTTCAGAGAGCATTGATGAAAAAACAGCTGTAATTTCTGTAGAAGAACAAATTATTTTTTATCAACAGAAAAATCCTAATGATGATAAATTGATAGATTTAAATTTGATTGAAAAAACACCCAAGACTTTAGAAAGAAGCCACAGTTCTTCTTCCCTTGAGTCTTTTCATTCTCAGCAACAAGAAGATCATTTGAATATTTATACTAGCCTCCTTGCTGTTGAACATCTCCTCCGAGAGCTATCTGCTAAAGGTGAAGAAAATTTGATTGGACAGCTTGCAAATTTTTACAGAGCCTCTTATCAGACATCTTTCCCATTAGAAGATTCACCTCTTTCATATTCCTCCAGTGTTGAAGACTTGAAAAAGAAACCATCATTTTCCTCACCCTTGATAGTTATGGCTGCACCACCTCCTTTGACTAAGATGCAACAAATCCTAGCTGCTAGGTATGCACCACTCATATTGCCAAACCCAGTATCAGCCATGCCAACGGGAGACTATCAGAAGTATATGCCCAAATTCACAGGGGAAGGCGATGTGTCTGCTGAAGAACATATTGAGGATTTTTACAGTTATGCTGAAAACCTTAATATTGAAGAAGAAGATGTTTGGACACGAGTCTTTGTCCAAAGCCTAGATGGCCATGCTAGGAAATGGTTCAAAGAACTCCCTACTGGTTCCATATATGGAATCGAGCAACTGGATGAGACATTTTTGAAACATTGGGGTGACAGAAGAGATTTTGTCTACTATATCACAGAATTTGGGAACCTAAGGAAACAAAGTAGTGAGTCAGTCTCTGACTTCACTAAAAGATTTAACCAGATGTATGGAAAAATACCAGCAGAGATAAAACCTTTGGATGCTTCTGCCAAGATCACATATTTTGATGCTTTTGACTCAGATTTCTATTTACTGTTGAGATAAAGGAGGTCACCTTCATTATCTCTCATGCAATATGTTTCCCTTGAGGTGGAATCAAATATTCTAGCCTCCCAGAAGCGAAAAGGAGATTCTGATAGAAGAAGGCCGAGGAATGAGGTTTCTTCTTCATCAAGTGTTGATCCAAAATTTGATAAAATGGCTAAGATGATAGAGTCTCTAACTTCTGAGATATCTAAGCTTAAGATTGAAAATAAGCAACCTGTGAAGGGAAGAGGCACTTATGATTCTACAGGCAGGAATCCGAATCAAAATCCCAACAACTTCAGAAGAAATAATCAGCCAACTCAGATCTTGCAAAGAGAAAATAATCCTACTGAAGATCAGAGAATAAAGGTCCCTCTTCAAAATGTTGTGATGGATGAAGATGAGGGTGAATATCAAGAAGGTGGAGAAGACAACATTCATTGTGTTGGAGAAGAGATAGGGAACTCTTATCTAACACAATACGACTATGAGGAATCATTGATGACTGATCAGACAGAAGATAATCTTATTGATGATGGCATTATCACGACAGAAGACAAAAAGAGATATAACCTCTAATCAAAATTTGATATTGCTCAACCAGATGCACCAGCCTCTCCTAAAAAGAGCACAGCCCCTATTAAGCAAAAAGATCATACATCAGAGAATCAGCAAGCAAATCCTTCAAAGGTGAAAGTATAATCTCCTCCCAAAAAGATTGTTTCCCCTGTCAAGCATCAAACTCCAGAAAGTCAGCCTCCTGTTGAACAACAAAGTAATCAGGAAGCTCCTTCGAATCAGGTAAAGGTTTCTGATAAATCTTCTGATAAAGTCCCATATTCATTCAATTTTGAGGCTGAAATACAAAAAATTAAAATTCCTATTCCTCTAGTCGAGTTAATGAAAAATGAAATGTTCAAAAGGGATATCCTCAAAACTCTAGATCCCCAATCTGTATCCTTTTCTGTTGATATCCTCAACATATATGATGAAAAGCCAACCATTAATCTGGGCCAAATGATAGAAGACAGAGATGAAAGTTGTCCTCCCTTTTACATCTCTCTAAATATTCATGAGAAAACACTGCATAACTGTTTGTTGGACTTCGGTGCTTTGCACAATTTGATGCCAAAGGCGGCCATGAATGAGCTTGGGCTGGAGATCACCAAGTCTTATCATGACCTTTTCTCTTTTGACTCTCGTAAATTCAAATGTCTTGGGATGATTAAGGATTTGGCTGTAACCTTAACCCAAGCATCCATGAGGACTATGGTGATGGATATAGTAGTGGCTGACATACCCCCTAAATTTGGATGTCTACTATCAAGATCGTGGATGAAGAGGCTAGGTGGAACTCTTCAAATGGATCTCTCCTATGCTACTATCCCTGTTTTTGGAGGAGTGAACAGAAGACTATACAGGGAATCTCAGTTGGCATATGTAATCAGTGACGAGAAAAATTCATCCAATCATCCTATCTATTCGGTCGACATAGGTATGGGATCTTGTATTTTGCAAATTGATGATTCATTACCTGATACATTGCTGCTCATAAAGCCCACATTCCAGACCACAGTTCAGCCTGTAGAAACAACAGAAGAGGATCTTTGGACCATGTTCTTTGACGATGCTTGCACCAAAGAATCAACAGGAGCAGGAGTGGTATTGATTTCCCCTTCTAAGAAAACTTCTCATTTGTCCTTTAAACTTGATTTTAAAGTGACTAATAATATTGTTGAGTATGAGGCACTACTTTTGGGGCTGAATGCAGCCAAAGAGAGGAAGATTAAAAGATTGCAGGTGTTTGGAGATGCAGAATTGATTATTCAGCAAGTGAATAAGTCCTTTCAAGAAAAGCATGTCAGGCTGAAGGCATACAGAGATGAAGTGTTGAAGGCAATTCACGATTTTGCAGATTTTAAAATTTTATATGTACCTAGAGAAATGAATGAATTGGCTGATTCATTAGCTGTGTCTGCTTGTGCATTCATACCCCCTCTGCCTCATAAATTGACTTACAAAATTCAAGTTAAATATAGGCCCTCTCTCCCTGATAATGTGAAATTTTGGAAGGTTTTTGAAGACGATGCTGAAATCACTAGATTTCTTGCAGTGATAGATGAGTTTGCAGATCTGCAAATCGATCAGGAGAATGAACATGACAATGAAATTGAGAAGCCAGAATTCAGGAGCAAAATCGCAGCACATGAAATAGTCCAGTTGTCCACCAACAGAATTCCTAAAAGTTTGGTCCCGTTGGAAAGGTTGTTCGATAATAATGATGTGGCTATCAAATTGGAAAGTGGGGAAAAAGATTCAGAAGTTTTGCAATACAATGTAGCTAGAGAACAATATCCCAAGTATGTCAACTTAGCCTCACATTTGACTGAAAAACAAAGGGCTGATTATGGATAATTTCTAAAGGAGTTTGCTGACATTTTCACTTGGAAATATGATGACTTGAAGACCTTTGACACAGAGGTAATTCAGCATAAGATTCCCTTGAATAAAGACACCAAACCATTCAGGCATAATCTTAGATCCTTCAATCCTTTGTTGCTGCCTACAATGGAAAGGGAAATTAAAAAACTATTGGATGCCTGCATCATCATTCCCCTCAGATATTCAGAATGGATTGCGAATCTTGTACCGGTCAGGAAGAAGAATGGGGAGATCAGACTCTGCGTTGACTTCAGAAATTTGAATAAGTGCTCTAGGAAGGACAACTACCCTCTACCCAAAATGGAGCATATTTTGCAGAAGGTGTCAGGATCAAAGGTGATGTCTTTTATTGATGGATTTTCCGGATACAACCAGATTGTTGTCCATCCGGATGATAAATAAAAGACTGCTTTTACCACTCCATGGGGTACGTTTATGTACGAGAAGATGCCCTTTGGGTTGATGAATGAAGGAGAGACATTCCAAAGGGCAATGGACATTGCTTTCGTTGGAGAGAAAGATAAATTTGTCCTGATATATCTCGATGATATCACTGTTTTCTCAAGCAGCCATGAACTTCATTTGTAGCACTTAAAAAGGACATTTCTAAAATGTCGAAGGTATGGCATCTCTCTTAATCCAAAAAAATAAAATTTTTCACTTAAGGAAGGGAAATTACTTGGGCATATTATTTCAACTGATGGGGTGAAAATCGACCCAAAAAGGGTAGAAGCAATTAAAAATCTGTCTCTTCCTAGATCAAAGAAGGACATTCAGTCTTTCCTTGGGACTATAAACTTTATCAGAACGTTTATAGTAAACTTTGCAGAACTCACAAAGCATATTATTGCTATGTTAAGAAAGGACTCCGAGTTAAAATGGACTGAAGCGGCCAGACACTCATTCAATGCCATCAAGGAAGCCATCACAACAACCCCTGTTTTGATCAGCCCCGATTTCTCCAAGGTATTTTACATTTTTTTATTTGCTTCAAGTGATACAATCACAGCAGTACTCTTGCAGAAAAATGTCGATGATCAGGAGCAGTCGGTTGCCTTCTTCAGTAAGGTATTGAGGGACGCAGAGGTAAAGTATGAATTGCTGGAGAAACAAGCATATGCACTTATCAAGTCATTGAAATCCTTCAGAGTTTACATCCTCCAGGAAAAGGTAATAGCTTTCGTTCCCTCCAGTTCAGTCAAAGATGTGCTGATACAACCCGACATAGATGGAAAAAGGAGTAAGTGGATAGAAAATTTGATTGAATTTGATGTTGAAATTAAACCAGCAAAACTTGTGAAGGGGCAGGGCCTTGCCAAACTTCTGGTAGAAGAAAATTGCAGGTTGCTCGAAATAAATTTGGTAAGTATTAATGCAGATAACGTTCAGTCTTCAGAAGATAAGGAAGGTGAAGAAATGCAAGTCTCATCTCATCTAGATGATTGCAAATGGTATAGTCACATTATTTATTTTCTGCAGACTTTATCAGTCCCATCAGATTTGACAAAAACACAAGGAAGGGCTTTGAAGCTAAAAGCTGTAAATTTCTTCATCAATGGAAACTTATTGTTTTGGAAAAATCCAATAGGTTTATTGTTGAGGTGCATAAACCAAGAAGAAGCAGCTAAGGTCATGATTGAATTCCATAATAGTGAATGCGGGGGACATCACTATTGGAAAACCACTGCACATAAAATCTTAAGATCTGGTTACTACTGGCCATCCCTATTTTCAGATGTATGTGAGTTTGTGAGAACATGTGACAAGTGTCAAAGATTTGAAGGCAAACAACAACTGAAGTCTCTTCCCCTCAAACCTATAGTGGTCACAGGGCCTTTCCAACAGTGGGGCCTGGACTTCATAGGTGAAATTCACCCGCCTTCTAGCGGGCAGCACCGGTGGATCCTTGTTGCCACTGATTACTTTACAAAGTGGATTGAGGCTATTCCCACCCGGAACGCCAATCATACTGTCATCATAAATTTTCTGCAAGAACACATATTTACTAGATTTGGCTGCCCTAAGAGAATAGTCACTGATAATTCTGCTGCATTCAAAGATAAACACTTGGTGAAATTGCGTGAAGAGCTGGGAATTCAGCTGGTACATTCCACATCTTACTATCCACAAGGGAATGGCTTAGCTGAGTCATCCAACAAGAGTTTAGTCAGAATTATAAAGAAGCTTCTTGAACAAAATGCTAGAGGTTGGGATTCCAAGCTGAAGTTTTCTTTGTGGGATGACAGGGTTACATGTAAGAAATCAATTGGTACATCTCCTTTCAAGTTGGTATATGGTATTGAAGCCATATTTCCTGTTCAACTTGCACTGTCGGTTGCAAAGTTTTTACAAGAAATTGATTCTGAACCAAGTGATTTGACCCAGAGAATTCATAATTTGGTAGAGCTACAACAAGATAGAGAGCAGCTCTTGGAAAAAACAGAATCGCATCAAGAAAGAATCAAAGAGACTTTCGACAAGAAAGTCAAATCAAACGTCTTTAAAATAGGGGATTTAGTCTTAAAGTGGGATGCACCAAGGCAAGAGAATGGGAAACACAACAAATTTGAGGCTCTCTGGACAGGTCCTTTTGTCATAACAGCGATGCAGCAGAACAATACCTTTGTTCTCCAAAATCTTTCAGGCGAGGAAGTAGTAGGTGGCCCTTTCAATGGGCGCTTTCTGAAGACCTATTTTTCATAAGGATTTTTCTTAAAAGCCCTGTTCTACTTGTACATATTCTTTTTCAGTTCTGTTTTCTTTATTTCTGTCACTTGAATAACTCCATGCCCAATGGTACCAGCAAAACTATTTTTCAGATTTTTTTTTTTTTTAAATTTGTAATAAAGGCTACTGAGTCTAGCTAGGTTATTGGTCACCTCACAGGGAGATGCCCATCCCAGTTGGAGCCAAATGTTAGCTCCCAAAATGAACCCGTTACTATGGTTGCATTTTGTGGTTGATAGCATGGCTATTGGTAGCGTTCTCAAATTTGTTTTTGAGTTTTTCTAGTAGTAAGACTTAGGTTTTGATTTTTGTCTTAGAAATAAGACGACCCATAAAGGTCTTCTCTTTAAAATTTTCATAAAACGCTTTCAACAGATAACGTGTGTTTTAAAGGTGATAGTTAGCTGGTGAAAGTGGTGAGTTTCAACAGCTAAGGAGCATTTCTCACGGGTTGTGCGCTGGTGAAAGCGTGGATTTTCAACAGCCGAGGAGCGTTTCTCACGGGCCATTAGCTAGTGAAAGCGGGAATCACGTGCGTTTTATCCACATTTTAAAAATCAAATGATGATACGATCAACCCACGTCATGAAATCAAGAAGGATGCGCTGGTGAAAGTGGATAATCATGGAAACTCGAGTTGCACGTCCAAATCGGATTACAAATCGGATCTTGTTAAGTAACGCATGCTTCACAATCATGGCGTCGGAAATGGAAAATTTGAATCCATTATCACAGGTACAAGAGCTGTACTACCTAGATGACAACATCAAATCGGTTCATCGCTTCCCCAACACGCATCACTCACAAATTCATGCTAAGTTTCTATTGTTGAAAGACAGAGCCGAGTGCTTTCACCAGCGCGAGACCTCAGCCCGAACAACAGTTTGCAGTGATTGGTGCGCAGAGTCGTTTCAGATTTTGAGTTGCATATGGTGAGGAGATGCAGTGGGTCTTTAGTGAGAAAAATTTTGGACAGTCTATCCTTCCTACAGACGCATCCAAAAGTGCAGAAACACTTCTCAAACGCAGGTTGTATGGAATTTGTTGAAAGGTTACAGAATGGTCATCATCAATTAACAGCAGAAGCGTTTTCTAAAACATTTGACGGGAATAAAGCTTGTGTTGGGTCCTTGGAGATCATTGTGGATGAAGCTTCCATCGCTACAAAAACCATCTTACCAAGGTTGGGCCAGAGTTAGTTCAAAATGACTGCCACCAAAAACTTGAATTTCAAAGAATATTTGAAGGAGGAATTCAGACATAGTGCATGGAAGAAGAGCATGCAAGTTTCCCATTTAGAGGATGAGTGGCAGGATTTGCTTAAGGGAATCCAACTCTATATAACTTCAGAAGGTAGGTATGAAAAACTGATGTTGTATCACTTCAATCTCTTAGACCATTTCACAGGTAAAACTCTCCTAAACCTGCCTTTCTTCTTGCATAAGATCTTAACTAAGGTCTGTAAAAAGATTAGAGTTGAACCCCTAAGCATGAAGAACACTCTGTGCCACTTTGGCCTTATTAAATTGATCATTCTGGAAGAGCTAAGACAGAAGGGAAGGACCTGACAACATTTTCTTTTTTGGGAGGGCTTTGAAACTCAAACTCAACCTGCAAATGAACAAAGGAAGGCAGGAAAGAAGCAATTGACTCCTCAAAGAAGCTTGAGGAAGAGGAGAAGCCTTCCAGGACCTCTAGAAGATAGAATCTCTGGTGTGAAATCTCACAGGTCAAAGAAAAAATTTAATTTTGAGACTACTACAGAGAAACCTACAGAAAGGAGAAAAAACATCTTAAACCTGCCCTACAAAGACTCAGAACCAGAGAAAGAAGATGAGATCCCTGTCATCAAGAGTCCTAAACATTCAATTGAGTTTGCACAGAATTATGACACCTTTACTCACACTGAGGAAGAAGAAACATCAAAGAGCACTAAGTCGAAGAAAACACAAAAAATCAAGCATCTCAAAGAAGTGATCGCTCAACAGGAGGTCTTAGAGAGGGTAATAAAGGAAAGATATAAGAAGTTGTATGATAATTTCGCAGAAACCAACACTGCATTTGAAAAGCTAGCTCATGAAAGTGTCAAGGAAAAGAAGAGGAAACAAAATATCACCAAAGACTACAACAGTCTATGGTGGCTAGCAAAGCGCCTTAAAAAGAGAATTAGAAAATTGAAGCAAAAGCAAAAATCACACCCAGATTTTGCAAGTGCTTGCTCAAGTTGTTGTGAACATGCAAGGGGATAAAGCAGAGACACATTGAGTTTTTGTTGAAATCGCAGTTTTGGAGGTGAAAGTTCATTTTGGGCTAAGGCAGAGCTTTCACCAGCGCACAGCGTAATTTT
>ML785784.1:0-13176 GCA_009831015.1 Picea engelmannii | reverse complement strand
GACAGAGAAAAGGGCGGAAGACATGGTTCATGAGGCTCTGGAAGGTGGAGGGGGCATTACACAACCCAAAGGGCATGACCAAAAACTCATAGTGGCCCTCATGAGTGTGAAAGGTTGTCTTGGGAATGGAAGCCTCCTTCATACGTATTTGGTGATAGCCCGAGCGAAGATCAAGTTTGGTAAAGAATTGGGCGCCACTCAATTCATCCAGGAGGTCATCAATGACAGGAATGGGAAATTTGTCTTTGATGGTCAGTTTGTTGAGAGCATGGAAGTCAAGACACATTCTCCAATAACCTTCTTTCTTCAGTACCATGACGACTGGATACGAGTAAGGGCTCGTACTAGGACGGATGACGCCGACAGTAAGGAGTTCCTGGACCATTTTTTCAATTTCATTTTTTTGTGCAAAGGGGTGGCGATATGGACGGATATTGGGGGGAAGGATTCCTGGTACAAGGGGAATGGAATGATCATGAACACCTTGGGAAGGAGGGAGTCCTTGGGGAGTGAAAAATACCGTTTGATGTTTAGAAAGGAGGGCTTGGAGGTCTTGGGGTACGGGGGGTATCTATGTGGCTTGTATGGCGTGGAGTTGAGCAATGACACCAGAATGACCTTTTTTGAGTAGTTTTTCCATGCGATGAGAACTGATGATCTCAGGTGAACCAACAGTGATGCCTTGGAATTTATATGTGTGGCCTCCTTGGTCGAATTGCATGGTTAAGTTCTGAAAATCCATGAGAATGGGACCCAAAGTTCTTAGCCAGTCTACACCCAACACAATATCGCAACCACCCATCTCAATAGAAAACATATGGGATTTTAGGTGGTAGTCACCGATTTGGAGACGCACATTTTCACAGTGCCCACCACATTTCATAGAACCACCATTGGCAATCATGATTTGGAAATTGTTGACAACATGGATGTAGCAATGGGTTTCTTGGGCAATGCGACGATGAATAAAATTGTGGGTGGTGCCACTATCAACCAGAATGATGACCTTTCGGTGCTTGATGTAACCAATTAACTTGAGGGTTTGGGGGGCCGAGAAGCCAGTGAGATCATTGAGGGAAATGATTGGTTCCACTTCGGGAGGGTCGGAGGGAGGGTTTATGTCAGTGACTTCTGGTGACTCGGGCACAAAGGGAGTGTCATCATCCTCTTCCGAAACATCCTCAGAGATGGCCATAAAAATCTTTTGTTCCTTACATTTGTGGCCTGGGAAATATTTGTCATCACAATTATAACAGAGTTTGAGTTGTCGTTCGGCCATTTCAGCCCTGGTCAATTTTTGGATCTTTAATGGGGCGGAGGGAGTAGTGGGGTTTACTGGTTTAGGGCGAGGGATAAAGGAAGGCTTACGGTTTTCAGATGAAACAATTTGTTGTGCCTCTTTATCTTTTTTAGTAGCCTTCACCCAAGTCGTAGGTCGAGCCATGAGGACATGGGCCTGAATATCCTCCTTGAGGCCACTGATAAAACACTCTCGAAAGAAAGCATAAGTCATGCCTTCTGTTCGGAAAGCCAGTCGCTCAAATGCAACTATGAAGTCTTCTACTGTTCCTGATTGCTTCAATTTTTTCAAATGGCCCAAATGGTTGGTGTCAGTGTCAAAGCGTTCATAAAGCTCCGCCACAAATTGGGTCCAAGCAATATACCCTTGACGGGAAGTTTTTCTCCATTGCCACCATTGTCAGCGTTCTTGATCTAGATGGAGAACACCATACCGGAGTTTGGCCAAGCCATGTGTAATGTTGTAGAGAGAGAAATAATGTTCCATTTGGGTGACCCAACCAGTGGGGTCCGAGCCATCAAATTTGGTTACATCCACCCATGGAAGGTGTATGTCCCGTTGAAAGTGATGGGATTGAAAGGAATGGGAAGAAGTTTCACCTTCAGTCTTTTTATGTGCATCAGGAAAAGAGTCATCGGTAGGGATCTTTAGTTTGGTGCAGAGTAATGCAAAGACAGATTCAAGCTGGGTGGTCAGTTCGTGTTTGACTTCCGCCATTGCGGACTGCATGGCTACATTTATGGAGGTATTCATGGATGCATCACGGGAGGCAATAGTAGCACTGAGTTGTTTCACTTCTTGTTGGGTCTCGAGGAAACCAGATTGCAAGGTGTTGAAGTGAGACTCTAGTTCTTGGCTATGGGTATGGGCCATGAGGATGGGTGAACTGAAAAGGGAGTGGGCGGGGTCAGAAATTTTTGCAGAAAAATGATATGGAGGAATGTGATAAGGGAGAAGAGATGAATCTAATGGAATAGGTCTCAAATAATGGTGAAAACATTTCCAGACTTTTTTTTTTTTTTTTTTTACAGCTGTGGGGTTATACTTTGGTTTGAAGAATGCTGCAGTGTTGCAGTGCTGAAATCCCCAAATTCTGAACCAAAGAGAAATTGTGTGATTACTTAGCAACCCAAACACAAATGTGCGGCAATAGATCTCGCCGGTTTAATTTGTTTATGTTCCCCAAGGGTTAGGTATTCAAGGGTTCTACAGACAAGGGTTTTCCATGTGCTATAGATCTCTGATATATGTGCGGGGTCCAACAATAGTACTCGGCCCAATATCTCAGGGCACTAACTAAGGAGGATAGACCGTACCCTTAGCCATACTACCCGACTACCCAGGTACTAGAGAGTATCTTCCCGAGTGTTGTTCTCGGTGACACTATAGCAGTCCGACGGTCGATAGGTTTATCTAAAGAGGGCTTTAGAAAATCTAGGCCGATCCATACACATGTGTTGTCTGATGTGCTACCACTCGAAGGGGTACCAACAGGGGTTACAAGGGTGGCCAACAGATGTGCGCTTAAGAACCACTTGTATTTCCTGCATGTATAAATCCCTCAACTGCGGGTTTATGCGCGTAACGACAGATCTCTGTGGCTTAAAGACGTCGGAATATGTCTCTACCCTGGAAAAAAAATACCCACAATTTTTGCAAAGGAAAGTGCTCTGATACCACTTGCAAGATACCAGATATATAAAATATGAAGAACATAAATGAAATGTTAGAAATGGAAGAATAAAAGTAAAATATCCAGCATAATCTTCACAATACACAGTAATGATATACGAAATAGCAATAGAAATAGCACTTTGATTCAGATAGCAATGTTCACAGGCCTCTTCGAGGGGGCAACCTCCAGTCAAGCAGCGCTCTGTTACAATAATCTTCAAGCTAGGGTTTTCATACCCTCGACCCTTATTTATACTAAATATGTCTATTAAGAGAAGCATCTAGAGGAAAGTCCTTCTAGAAGCGGAAGCTTCTATTAGGTCTTCTTACATCTGCCTTATTCTATTTTATTGAAAGGCCTTATTAATATCGACCTTTATTACATCCGAATACATTGATCTACCTATGTGCAGGTTAGGACCTTAACAAGATCTCCTTCCTGAAACATTTTCTTTTTGATGTGTCTATCGTGCTAAGATTTGTCTCTTTCTTTCTGCACTTTTTGATGGAATCCTTCCAAGATTCGGTCTTCCTCCATGGTCAATAATTGATTAAGTCTCTCCTATAATGTGCCTCGTTCTATCATTTATGTGATAGCTACTACATGCAAGCTGGGTACTAAAAATTCTAATGACACTACTTCTTCTTGGCCATAAACCATTTTAAATGACGTGTTCCCTGTCAAATGTTTGCATGTAGTCCTGTATGCCCATTATATTACTAGTACTTTGAGGTCCCAGTCGTCTATGTTGACGTTACAAATCTTTGTCAGTGCATTCTCTAGAATTTTTTTGAAGGCTTCCACTATGCCATTTGCCTGTGGATGACACGGTGTGCTCTTCTAATGATGGACTTCAAACTCTTCATTCATCACGCAGATGGTGTTGTTTATGAAGTGCGTGCCTTGGTCACTCATCAAAACTCTTGGGCACCTGAACGAGTGATTACTTGTTCAAACAAAAAGTGCGTTGTTGTTTCTGGGCTGCAAGATTTTATTGGTGCGGCTTCCACCCATCTTGTTAAATATTCCATCGCAATGATAATGTACCTAGCCCCTGTTCTTTTTTCCGATGGGTTGATTGGTCCCACAAAGTCTATTTTCCACTTGTCAAATTCATGTAACGTTACTTGTGGTCGTAGTGGCATCTCGTCCCTTATGTTGGGTTTGCCTACCCTTTGACAGACATCGCATCTTTGACAGTGCTCCTTCGAGTCTCTATGAATCATTGGCTGCCATAGTCCTACTTGCAATACCTTTTGTGCAGTAGCGTTACCCACATAATTCCCTTCTGTTATTCCCTCGTGGGATTCTGTTAAGACTCTTGGTATTTCGTGCTCTAACGTGTATCTTTGCAAGATGTTATCTGCGCCCATTTTATATAACTATCCTGCAATCAGTTGATAGTCGATAGCGCGGACTACTAAGTTTTTCTTCTGCACGGTGCTATAGTCTTCTAGTGCAGTACCTGTACTCAAGTACTGAATGATATCTGCAAAGTATTCATCAACAATATGTATTGAGAATAACTATGCATCTAGAAAGTTGTCTTCTAGATTCGTAGGTTCTTCTCCATTTGTGACCCTCGATAGGTGGTCAGGCTCTGCATTCAATTTCCCTAGTTTAACTATTACTTCAAAGTCAAATTCTTGGAATAGTAGTAACCATCGATATATTCTCCCCCCCAACACTGGCTTGTTGACTAGGTATTTCAGGGCTGAGTGATCTGTGAACATATTAAAGTGTTTTCCCAATAAGTAATGCCTGAACTTCTGCAGTGCATAGACCATGGCTAGGCCTTCTATTTCTGTCGTTTTATAGTTCTGTTATGAATCTGATAACTTTCTGTTTGTGAACATTATTGGGTGATCCAAGTCTCTTGTTCCTGGTTGTGACAAGATAGCTCTAAGTGCTATCGTTGATGCATCTACATGCACATGGAATGTCTTTTCCCAGTCTATAAATACTTATATCAGCGCGGTAACCATTTTTTCCTTCAAGGTATCCAAACTATGTTGACACTCATCGCACCACTGAAACTTTGCATCCTTCCTTAACAAATTTTCCATTGGTGCTATGATTTGCACATATCCTTTGATGAATATCCAGTAATATCTTGTGTGTCCTAATGTTTCTCTTAGATGACAGACAGGTTTTGGTGCTATAAAGTTAACAATGATTATGATCTTTACTGGATCTACTAATAAACCTTGTTTGCATACTATGTGGTCCAATAGTATCCCAAACGGTGCTCCAAATATGCATTTCTTGATATTTAGTGATATATGGCATTGTCTGCATCTTTCTAACATCAGTTGTAAAAATTCCACATGGTTTTTCAACAGGTTGTAGACTGTCCAATCATCCAGGTATACTTAAAGAAAATAATGGATGAATTCCTTAAATGCAACAATGACTACTCTGGAGAATATTTTTGGTGCATTCTTCAGTCCAAAAGGCATGATTGTGTACTGATAATATCCCCATTATGTCGCAAATGTGGTCTTGTGTCTATCCTCCTGTGCTATCTTAATCTGATGGTAGCCCGAGAATCCATCAGTGAATGAGTAAGATTCATGTCCTCCCATGTTCTCTAACACTTCATTTGTGAACGGTGTAGAGAACGGGTCGTGTAGGCATGCATCATTCAGCTTCCTCAAGTCGACACATATCTTGATCCCTCTTCCTTGTTTCTTGTCATGTACTGCCATCGAGCTTATCCATTATGACTCCTCAACTAGTTCTATAATGTCAGCTTCGAGCATCCGGTCATTCTCATCTTTGACATTTTGTTTATATATTGGGTTCATTCTGTAGGGTCGTTGTCTAATATGTCTCGCTTCAGGTCTGAGTGGTATCTACATTTCTCCTAGTTCTTCGGCTATACCCTTCATCTCTGTGAATGTTGTGGGAAAGAGGTTGTTGTATTTGCATAAAAACTTTGTGATACTTTCTACTATTTTCTCATCTCAGTAATCTCCAATGCTGGTCATTTTGGGTTGCTCAGTTGTCTCAATGTTAACTTTCTTTACCTTGATTGGCATGGAAATGACTTCAGATTCGATGGTTGGGCCCTCCACATCTCTTTCGCCTTCTACTTCTTTGATCGGAATATCGTGCAAATCATCTTTGTCTTGTGCTTCCTCCTGTACATGGTAACATGAAAATAGTTCCTTGACTATCTGTTTATTCCACTGTTTCTCTTCTTTGATAAATTCTTTTTCTGGTTCTTTAAGGAATATTACTCTGATCTGTTTAAGGGTTGCATCTATGTTGGGGTTCTCATGCTCAAATGAGAAAGGGACTGTGAAATTATGTCGCAATGTCATCCATGTCGTAGTTTCTTTGCGTAATTCCTGGTCTGTATACCAATTCGTTGGTATGCCATCTAGTGTATGCATGAAGTGATGAGGCCATTTCTCTCGTGGTGTCATTTTCCACACCATTCTACATGCCTCCAAGTGTTTCGTTGGTTCTCTGTGTCCTTCATATTTCTCTTGTTTGTTGTTTTTTCTGTTCTACGTCGAACCTTATGCGCGGTAACCGCTTACATTGGTACCAGTCTGTGATTGTCTCTTTGTGTGCACTCCACCATATTCCTGGTGTGGCCTTTAGTGCTAAGTCAAGTGATAACAGTCTCTGTTTCTCTAAAACCATGTCTTTGTACTGTGTCAAGAATGTTTCCAAATCATTTATTCTGTGGAAGCTGGGTGGTTCTCTGATTTTTGTGCCTATCCATCTTACTGTGTGGTCTATTCTTGCATATCTTTGTGTGGATACTTCATGTAGTATCTACTGCCAGTTCTCTAAACCAATGTTTGATTCTGTTGCACATGAAGTAATTCTCCATGAACTGAGTACCTCATCTGTAGTTGGGTTTACGTAATCCTCATCGCACGCAGTTGTTTTGTATAATTGGTTGATTTCCTCTAAGTCTAGGCAAGTAGGTTCTACAAAACTCTCCCCTTCTGATGGGTCTAATGGTGCGATGACCCTATATTCTTCGGACTCAAATGTCATTTTCTTGATCTTCAAATTGATTATGGCCTGGTTTTCAAACGCCCAATCCAGACCAAGAAATGTTGGGTAAGGTGTTGTGTCGTCCACTATTTCAATGACTTTGAAATCTGCTTTAGTGTGCACTCCATCAAGATCTATTGTCACTCCTTTCAGTCTACCTATTGGTAGGACTTTGTGCTATTTTTCTAGTTTCAATTGAATAGGTGAGTATCTTAATGTGGGCTCTCCCATGCATTTCCATGTCTTCTTTGGTAATACATTCACTTCAGATCCTAGATCTCGTATAATGTCTCCCATATTGAAATCCCCAATGTTAGCATTCAGTCTAAATTCCCTACTTGTTATTCTTTTTGTGTGTAGGTGATTAATTGTTTTAGGTTCTAGCTTTCCTTCCGTCTCGCTGCTACACTTTTCAAGGATGTTTTGCAATATTTTCACAGATGATGGATCACTTAATACTTTTACACATGATTGCAAAAGGCCTTTGATTGTACTTACTTGTCCCTTGGGATGAATTTTGTTGGTATGATCCAATGATGGAGGCATCTTATATTCTAGTTCTTCCTTGTGTGGTTGCGCAGTTGAATTCGACGTTATGTCCTCGTTCTCATTTTCCTTTTGTGCGTCGAAATTCTTTCTTGGTTCAGTGTTCTTCTTTACCCATTGGTTCTTCGTTGGTTCATGTCAAACTGAGTCAGTGCCTGTTTTAGCTCCTCCACAGGTAACTATGTTGATATTTCGTCCTTCATCCCTTGATTCGACTGAAATCCACTGAACATTTTGATTGTTTTGGTTCCTCTTTTCCTGAATCTTCACTAGTAGTGTCAGACATTCCTCTGTATCGTGGTTCGATGCACGAAAATACATACAAGTTGTTGGTGGAAGCGGGAATTCCCTTGCATAATGTCCCGGTTGCCGACAATTGTGACATGTGACTGGTCCTTTACCTCGTCCAAAGCCTCCTCTGGCTCATCCTCCTCCTCTGTAGACTACTAGATCACCTCTCGGCGCGTTATACTGAGGTGCTTGATTATACTGCATGGTATTATACTGGGGTTGTGTCGGTATGTACTGCGGCTGCACGTTATTGTATGGTTGTTTCATAGTATTATATTGTTATTGCGCAGTGTTGTATGGAGTTGGGGCTTGATTGAACTATGGCGCTACTTGCCCAGTCATCATTTCAGCCTGTACCCTATATGCATCTGATGTCCTTTCTCGCATCAACTCCATAGTTCTACAATCTTTATCATCATGGCCCATTGACTTGCAAAAGGTGCAATATGAAATCTTTGGGACTATCTGGTATTTCTGCATCATCTTGCAGTGATAAGGGTCATGACCTGGTTTCTTGCATAATTGGCACCATAATCTTCCCGTTGGTAATGGATTCGACATTCCTGCTTCCATATACTGCGCTAACGTTGGACATTTGTTCTTGTGGTGTCCTTCCGTCCTGCACGTTGTACACCAAATGACTTTTCGTTTGGCCTTGTTCTTATTTTGGTTCAGCTGGAACGTGAGATTCTTCAAATCCTCCTTAAGTTCTTCGATAGTTGGGTCTGTCTATCGGTACTGGTTTTCTTCTAGTTGCAAGGATGCCTACAGAGCCTCTGCCTGCGTTTGAAATTTTTGTTGTTGTAAAGGGTATTTTAAGTGTGGGAGTAGTGAATTGACAAACAAGTGTCGATGTTGCATATCGGTCATGAGGTATTTTATCTTTCCCTTCAGTCGCTTGAATCTTTAGTCAATATCCCATACATACTCTCCTGGTTTCTGTCTTATTTTGATCATCTCGTTCATGTATTGATCCTCTGAACTCGGCTTCTGGAACTCATTAATCAGTAACTTCTTAATGTCTACGAGTGTCATGGTCATCCCAGGGACACTATTTATGTCTAGACTCATGTACCAGTCTAGTGCATGGTCTCTTAGCCTAATAGCTAGCTGCACGAGTTTGGTATCTTCATGAGTGATTTGTTTTGCTTCCCAAATCTTTGCACAAATGAACAAGTGTTTCTCAAGGTCTTATGTTTCTTCTCCCAGAAATGTTGGTAACCTGATGGTAGGATCGTGTCTTGCCATTATGAATATTGAACTACTACCTCCTCTGCACGGTGTATGTACTTGACTAGTGTTGCCTGAACTATCTCCTCCAGTTGTTGTTCCTTGTGTAGATGTACTTCTTGCTGTTAGAATTCCTCCGAACTGCGGTTGTCTAAATGGCGGTGTTCTCTTTGGTGTATTAGTCGCACATGGGTTTATGGGTTCCACACTGACATTAATATGGATAGGATGGCTACCTTCTCCTCCCATTCCTGGACCTCTCGTTTTCCTCTCATATGTTGTGCATAGGGTTTCCTCAATATGCCCCACAGCCCGAAGATCCTCTACCTCTTCCTCATCACTCGCCAAGCCTTCCCTCGTGGCTATAGCTCTCTTCTTGGTATTCACCTTATATTGGTAGGGTGCTCTACTACACGTCTTTCCCATTGATGCCAAGATTCACTTGATCTGGTCGTCGTCCATCATGATCGGGTCTAAGGGTTCCTCCTCCTTCTTGCCTTTATCCTTCCTTCCTTCCATTTATCCTCACTCTGTCAGTGCTTCCCCCCTTCCCCCATGCACACAAGGAAGTCTAGTTGTCTGATTCCATTGCCATTCCCCTTTGTTATTTAACAATAACTTAATAGAAGTATACAATGATCAAATGTACCCTCCTCGAGGTCCACGTATAAATTCTTGCTCCGATGTGTTGTATGACTTCGCTATGTCAACTACAAACTTTGTTATGAAGCCTGCCACAATACTGTCAAGCCAAAAGTCTACTGCGTTGGTGAATTTGTTGTTCACCTACTGTAACTACTCAATCTGTACTGGGGTCCACTCTAACTATCGAATCTGTTTCATCCCGTGGTTATCCTTTAACCTTAGTATCCACTCCTGCAGTAGATGCAGAAACTCACAGAAAAAGACTTTGTGTAAATCAATAAACATGTATTTGTCCAAGTATTTGCGAGGTGTGATTCTAGGGTTTATATTGTCTTTATGTGAAAACTCTAGCTCTTTTGTTCTCAACCAAGTTTCGATTTATGCTTTTGTGGGGTTCCACGGTCTCAACATCCCCTTTTAATGGCTCATTTATCTCTTCTTTTCTTTGCTCCTTTCCCGCTCCTCTTATCTCATCTATTGAATCCTCCTCTGTTCCTTCCAACGGAATGGAACCATTTGTTGGTTACTAATTATTAGTTCTACTCTATCATTTGAGTTATTGACCTAGGGTTCATGTCTTTCTAGTTTCCAACAAAAGCCTCTAAAACTATCGACCCTCCTGGTAAACTAATTTCTAAAAATATTTAAACTAGAAAATAGTTAGACTGCAAAAAATTAGGATTGTGAGGCTAACATTCCCCCCTTTAATCCGAAAGTTCGTATTTACAAATACCAAGTTCATCTCTGAACTTAGTGAACTTTATTCTACCAAGAGTTTTGGTAAAAATATCTGAAGTTTGATCTTTAGATGGACAAAACTGAGACTTGATGATGTCTTTGATGATGAGTGATCTAATGAAGTGGTACTTGGTGTTGACATGCTTAGTATTTGAATGAAATATTGGATTCTTGGCCATATTTATCGTTGATTGACTATCGATCAATAAAGTAGTTGGTGATTTCTGAGTTTCACCAAGATCCTGTAAAATTTTGCATAGCCATACAATCTCACATGCTCCTTCCCAAGATGATATGTACTTTGCCTCTGCTGAAGAATTAACAATTGTTGTCTGCTTTTTGCAATTCCAAGATATTGTTGTTGAACCCATATTCATTAAATAACCTGAAGTGGATGTTCTATCATCAATGTCACCTACAAAATCAACATCTGAATATCCAACAAGTGTAAATTTTGTGTTTCTTTTCTAGAGAAGACCAAAATCTTTTGTACCCTGAATGTATCTCAATACCCTTTTCGCTGAATTCCAGTGACTTTCCCTTGGTTCCTACATAAACCTTGAAAGTATACTGACTGAATATGACAAATATGGTCGAGTATTTCTCAAATAAATGAGACTTCCAATCAATTGCATGTACCTTGTATTGTTTACCAATTCCCCCCCGTTCAAATTTTGAAAGTTTCAATTTCTACTCCATGGGGGTAAGAGAAGCTTATGATACCATGTTGACAAAGTGTCCTCATACATGTAATTTTACTTAACCTCACTTGAAGAAAAAGCTTGTTTATATAGCTCAACTTTAAACTAAAATCTAGGATAACAACCAATCACATAATCACATGAGTATGATAGGTTTCCTTTACATAGAAGCTAGTTGTCATTATCCTAACAAGCTAGAATAAACTAATTTCTAAAAATATTTAAACTAGAAAATACTTAGACTATAGAACTTTAAGATTATGAGGCTAACAAACAAAAGTAATCATTTTTTTAACTCACCAAAAACATTTTTCATAAACCATTGTGAATTAAAACAATCAATAAGAAGTTTTTTAAGTGAGTGATATTTTTTCCTACACATATTTGAAATACATACCCCATATTGTATAAAATTAAATGGAAATTTAAACCATGAGAATAAATGCCTATGAACATTTCACTCATCACAAAAAGTTCTTGGGAATATCTCTTTCAATCAAGGAAAAATTATTCAATGAAGGTGCCCAACAAGACAAATTTGTTTTCCCCCTCTTTCTTTCCTTTATAAGTAACTTATTATCATACCATATCTTCTCAAATGAATGTGATGGGAAGAAACATCACTTACTAAGTTTTGCTTTCCATTACAGTGTCAACATTGCAAGACAACCAAACATTTTTTTTATACAAACAAGAACATGATTTGTTTTCATTATTGTTAAGAAAAGAGGTGCTCACAAAGATACTTAAAAGAGCTATCATTCACCCTGTACAATGTAGAAGAATGCAACATTATATAATTTGAAAACAATTATGTTCCACATGCATATATAAATGAGGGTAATGGACATATCGAGAATCAAAATCAATTAACATTCTAAAGGTTATATTCTAATTCAATATTAAGCAAGAGAGTTCAAGGAAACAAGAGGTTCAACAAAAATGTTTTCATTGAAACATTTTTACAAATGATTTGATGATAAACTTCCAGATTGCATTTTAATGGGTATTTAAGGGAAAATTAGAGGTTTTAAAGAAACAAAAAAATACGTCTTTGATTTCCCCAACCCATACATCCAGCCTTGCTCAGGTTGGGAACGATTTTCTTGACCAAACAATATGCAAAGATCCCTCATACAACAAAGGAAAATGCTTGAGAAAAAAAATGTCGAATTCTCCATGAACCAAAATGGATATGATGCAAGAATGAAATTCAGAAATTGCATGAGAAAAGAATCACCATTTCAAGTTAGAGAAAAACAAATAGAGGCAGTTTGCACACCTTTGGGCAAATATTTTGCCCATAAAAGATATTTCTTGTCTTGCACAAAACTGTTGTAAAACAAGAATGAAGATGCAAGTTAAAAGGGTGTGTAAAAACAACAAAATTTGCATCCAAATGAGATTTTCCTGTAAAAAACTTGCTTTAAGAAAAATCATTTTTGGCATATTTATCTATCCGCTATAATGTTTTCAAAAGGAATGAACTTCCCTTGTTCAACCACTCATGAGAAACCTCAACCATTGGAACTACTAGCTTTCCTGACCAATTTTTAAAGCTTGCACCATTAAGAGTAGCTTTGGCATCTTACCCATGCTCTACTGAAAGGGAATTTAGAAGAGTCGTAACCAAAGCCTCTAACACAACATCTGATTCTCTTGCAACACCTTCAACTATGTCTCTACCAATAATTTTCTCAAAGATAAGAGGGGCTTTGGCCAAAAGCAAATTGGTGAGTAGAAATTTAGTAAAAATAGGATACACATAGTCCGTACTCTATACATACCTTACATAGACTAAGATCCTCTACAAGTAAAGCACAAGTACCTTTCAGCAGATTGGAAAATTCTTGGTTCTATAAAATATACATAGTTTAACCCATTTGTTTCACACAAACTTTATCGGATTCAAGGTAGCTCAAATTTGAAAAGAAATTTAAATTCAAACAACATGGAGGAAAGTTTTTTCTAACCCAAAGGTATCCAAGTAAGGCGATATCTTGGATAGTAGGATTTGCAGTAAGCAAAGGAAT
>ML785783.1:1665417-1677623 GCA_009831015.1 Picea engelmannii | reverse complement strand
AAAGGATCACGACCGTCCATTTTCGAGGACATGTGGCAGAGATTCGAACCCATCGGGGTTTCGGATACAGGGAGGTTGAAGGACCAAGAGTTTGGTCATGGTGGATTCGTAAAATCGCGAACCCTGAAGTCCCGAAAGATGCACGCAGTGGAGGTTTTGGGGAAATCCCTAAGAGGATAATTTGCTAACTCGGTTATCGGGAAAACAAGAGGTAAGAGTTATGAACTCTTGACCCATAAAACCCTGAAATGATAGAGCACGAATAGATTTTGATATTTCGGCGTTTCGGCACCCAGGAATCCCAAGGGTCAGTTTCCTTGTATTTGCCAGTTGCAAAATCCCGATATGAGAAACCCCAAAATGATAGAGCACAAATAGATTTTGATATTTTGGAGTTTCGACACCCGGGAATCCCAAGGGTCAGTTTCCTTGTATTCGCCAGTTGCGAAATCCCGATATGAGAAACCCCGAAATGGTATAGCATGGTTAGAGTTTGGTGTTTCGGCACCCGGGATACCCAAGGGCAAGTTTCCTTGTATTTTCCATATGTGAAATCCTGATTCATGAAACCCCGAAATGAGCTTAGCAATGTATACAGGCTTCGGAGTTTCACCTCCCAAGAAAACCCAGGTGCAAGACTTCTTGTCTTCGCACATCGCGAAATCCTGACTTGTGAAACCTCGAAATGAGCTTGGTGTATATAAGCATTTCGGTGTGTCAGCACCCAGAAAACCGAAGGGTATGAACCCCTCATCTTCATATATTGTGAAATCCTGGTATGCAAAACCCCATCAGGATTTAATCCGAGTCATTGATAAATTCGATGAGTTGTTAGATCCTTTTCGGCCTTCAGCACTTCAAAAGATAGAGAGTAGGGGAATGCTTGTGTCGCGATTCCCCAAATCGCGAAATCTATAAGCACCTCTCTGGTAAGGCCTGTGGTCATAGCCAATGATTACATGGGGAAGGATAAAGGAAGGGAGGGTCTGCACCAGGCCCCATAGGAATTCGGGGATTCTGTTCCTCGAAGAAGAGGAGAAAAAGCCGAAAAATCTTAGTTCTCGTAGTGGGTGTGTGATATTGAGGAGAAGAACTAGAACAAGTCATCACTTCAGCTGAACAACACCTAGAGGGACCTGTCAACGAAGTTTTTATCCAAGATTTCCATGAGTAGGAGGCCATGGCACAACAACAAGTCGAAGCAGCTTGAGCCAATATCAAGGCTTTTGAAGCAGAGCTACCCAGACCAGAGTGACTCGAGACGAGTCACAGGTGAGTTTTGGAGGCCTGTTGGCCCTTGACCAAGTTTTGAGGATGCTTGGTCATGTTTGACGTATTTTTGGGACTTTGATAGGCTGTCAAAGGCAGAGTGCAAGACGAAGCAGATATCATGGGATCTTGGCCCATTTTTATGGATTTTTTAGATTTGGGATTATGTAACGAGTATGGGAATGTCGACCCATGGGTTTACCCATGTTTAGGCCCATTTTGTAATGTATAAATAGAAGTCTAAGAAATGTAGGAAGTAGTTTGATCGATGTGATCGAAGGTGATACAAATGTGCCATGCTAAGTGCTAGGACATGAGAGCTATGTGTGTGTTGTTATGATAAGTGCAAGTAACAGTTGTAAGTGCTTTGTGCATATTGTGTGAGAATTGCAAGGATGAGTGCAAGTGATTGTAAGAGAATGTGGAAGGATTTGTGCTATAACTCAAGGAAGGAGGATCTAGCGAGGTGCACATATCTCATGTCCTCTGCAGAGTGGATTTTGAGGCTTTGTGCATGTAACAAGATTGAAAGAAGCTAATAAATAAGATGAAGATTTGGTGGACGTATCCCCAGGGTGGGAGTGAACCACGTATATTCTGTGTTGTGAATTCTTTGTGCTTTTGGTTGTTCTTTTGTTTATGTGATTCAATGCTTACTGTGATGTTAGATGATAGATGAATATAATATGATAGTTTAGTGCTAAATAATGTGAATGAATGTTAGATCTGATCTCTATTTGTATTCTTAGTGCTTGAATCTATTGGATCTATGTGAATACTATGCTAATCTATTGTTAGGGTTAGCTGCGATGTGAACTAAATCTTAATATTAATGAATTGTAATTGTTAAGTTCTGTGATAAGGTGTTGTAATCAAAGATCTATGTCCTAGCTAAGGTTGCAGACATATGAGTCCTGCAACCACCACTACCTCTACCTCGGGTGAGACTTCATCTTATTCGCAAGTGTTTCCGAAAGGGTCGGTAGTTAGGGTTTTGTTGTGGCGCTCTTGAGCATTGAACCCTAGGTCTGCCCCTGTGCCAACAAAGGGTCATGCAGGAAAGCATCATTCAACTTCCTCAGATCAACACATATCCTTATGCCTCCTTTATTCTTATCCTAGACTACAATAGGGATTATCCATTATGATTCTTATATTGTTTCTACGATTCCAACTTCCAACATTATGTCAATTTCTTCTTTTACTTTCTGCTTATATATTGGATTCAATCTATATGGTTGTTGTCTGACTGATCTAACCTAAGGTTTGAGAGTTATATTCGTCTCTCCTAGCTCCCCTGCTATGTTTTTCATCTCTGTAACGGTTGTTTTGAATAGGTCATTGTACTCGCGCAACAACTATATTATTCTTTCTATTGTTTGTTCATCCCAGTAGTCTCCAATACTGGCCATTTTGGGATTATCATTTGTCCCAATATTTAATTTATTCACCTTGATTGGAACAACAAATACTTATGATTCCAGAGATGGACCTTCCACTTCTCTTTCTCCTTCAATTTATTTAATTTGAATGTTGTGTGGGTCATCTTCATATGGTGCTTCTTCCTACACATGATAGCATGGAAGTAGTTCTTTCACTATGTATCTATTCTGTTTTTGATACTTTGTTATAAGTTCAACCTATGGTTACTTAATCAATATCACCCCTATGATTTATTTGAGTGTTGAATCAATGTTGGGGTTCTCATGTTCAAATGAGAAAGTGACTGTAAAATTATGTTGTAGTATTGTTTATTCTGTAGTTCCTCTATGCACTTCCTAGTCCACATACCAGTTTTATGGAATTCCTTCTAGTGTATGAATAAAGTGATGAGGCCATTCTTTTGGTGGTGTCAGTGTCCATAGTGTTATGCACTTCTCCAACTGTTCCAATGGTGACCCTTGTACATGTAATATCCCTAGGCCGAACCCAATTGCAATGTAAATAAAAATGTACTTAAGTTGTTGAGTTGTTTGATATCATTTTTCTATGCACCTTTCATGGCATAGTGCGCACATGTACTGTGCAGTAAAATGATGAAGTGTGCACATTCCAGGATACCGCATGCAGCATCTTAAGTGTGCGCGATATTGAGGCCAGCGAGCCTTTGTGTATATGTTTTGTTTTATAGGCTGGTGAGCCAATTATTATAATATAGGAGGCTTATGTTTGTATTAGGCCAGAGAGCCTAGATGCTAAAGGCCAGTGTGCCTATTTTTGTATATGTCTCATCATTAATATAAAATACATCGTTGCATGCAAACTGACCACGATAAAAGAGTATGGGGGACTAAACTCCAATATTTAGGGGAAAGAGTGTGCGCTAAAATTTAAGGAAAAGGGGCTAAGACAAGGAGCTTAAACCAAAAAGGAATATTATATTAATATTTCTTAAAGTATAAAGTATGGATAATTATTTTATCCTAAGTTCTAAAGATGGGGACAAGGGGGCCAAAGTATCTCCCAACATGACAAGTGTCAAGTTGGGGACATTCATACATATTCTTTGGACTTAGTTCATTTCCCATCATTATGGCCATCATTCCTCCCATCATTCAGTCGTCTAGTCAATCATCCATGAGAATTCACACACTCTTTGAGCTATCTTTAGTACCAACATGTCACTGTACCCGAACCTGTATCCATAGCCATACATGTTTTTGTAGCTGGTTAGCTTGGGAGTTGGACTGAAGAAGCGGGTTGTCAGGCTCGTGGGATATTGAAGAGGTGGGTTTGTCAGGCTCGTGAGAAATTCCTCTCTAGGTGAGAGAATTGTTGGGAATTGATTTCCTAAAGGTGCTAAACTGCAGCTACAGGGCTCTGAGACTTTTTGTCTGACCTGTTGTTGAAGCCCGAAAAGGAAGTGGGGCAGCCAAAGGACTATTGAGCAAAGAAGGGGAGCACTTCCTAGGGTGGGACATGGATATGGGGAATGAGGGACTATAGGTTGTTAGTTTGAGTGGGCACCTGTGACAAAGTCTTTCCTTTTGTCTATGAGTCGTTATCCTGGTTAGGAATCCCTTTACCCGGGTGGAGTTTAGTCCCATCTCGAGGGTGTCCCACTTCTGAGAGTAATGAGCAGTGTGGTCTAAGGTTGGGAGGTTCGTGGAAGGTCTGCACATAGTTGGTGATATTATTACCAATATAAGTGCCAATTGTGTGATAAATTTACATGTTGCATTATTATTTACATGTTCAGTTTTATCGATTTATCCTATGTGTGGTTATAATTGTCTGTATGTTTATGGGTATTTCCTGTATATACTGCATGTCTATGCTTACTGTTATTTCAGTTTGAATTCATTGTTTTACATAATGTATTTGTCTATTGACATTATATATATGAAGTTCTGCAAAGGTTCCGTGTGTATATGTTTTAATTGCATGCAGTTCGAAAATTTTATGTGGCATAGCTCATTTGGGTGCTCAGTATGTTACAGTATGTTCCACAGACAGAACAAAAGAGTTCTCTCATGTAGCATGCCTTGGCATGGGAGGCCAGGAATGTTACAATATGGTATCAGAGCTTCAGTTTTCAACACTAAGCCTGGATGGGTCGAGCAAGTTGACTTGAAGCGACAATTTCATAGAGGATTGATTTTGAAGTGGCCAAATTTCAATTTACAAAGTGTCCATGGTAAAACGTAACAACAATTGGGCAGAATTGGGAAAAAGCCCCAATTCCCAATTTTTCAAACTGCATGTTATTAAAATATATACACACGGAACACTTGCGAAAATTTATATATAAAAAACAAACAAACAATTACATACTGTAAATGCACAAATTCATACGAAAATGACAGTAAACATATACATGCAACATATATACAAAATACCCATAAATATATAGACAATTATAACCACACATAGGATAAACACATAAAAATAAACACATAAATAATAATGCAGCATGTAAATTTATCACACAATTGACACTTATCTTGGTAAGAATATCACCAAATGCATGCATACCTTCCACAAACCTCCCAACCTTAGACCACATTGCTCATCACTCTCAGCAGTGGGTCACCCCTGAGCTGGGACTAAAATCCACCTGGGTAAAGGGATTCCTAACTAGGCTAAAGGATCATAGACAATAGGAAAGGTTGTGTCACAGGTGCCAACTCAAACTAACAGCCTACAGTCCCTCATTCCCCACATGCATGTCCCACCCCAGGAAATGTGCCCCTGCTTTGCTCAACATTCCTTCGGCTACCCCACTTCCTTTCTGGGCTTCAGCAATAGGTCGGATAGGAACTGGGTCATTCAAAGGATTGTTGAGTAGAGAAGGGGCACACTTCCTGGGGTGGAACAGGCATGTGGGGAATGAGGGACTGTAGGCTGTTAGTTTAAGTTAGGACCTGTGATGGAGCCTTTCTTGTTGTCTATGATCCTTTAGCCTGGTTAGGAATCCCTTTACCCGGGTGGAGTTTAGTCCCAACTTGGGGGTGACCCACTGTTGAGAGTGATGAGTAGTGTGGTCTAAGGCTGAAAGTTTCATGGAAGGTATACATGTAGTTGGTGATATTCTTACCAAGATAAGTGTCAATTGTGTGATAAATTTACATGCTGCATTATTATTTACGTGTTTATTTTTATGGGTCTATCCTATGTGTGGTTATAATTGTCTGTATATTTATGGGTATTTCCTGTACATGCTGCATGTATATGTTTACTGTCATTTTTGTATGAATCTATGCATTTACAGTATGTAATTCTCTATTTACGTTTTATATATAAATTTTCACAAGTGTTCTGTGTGTATATATTTTCATAGCATGCAGTTCAAAAAATTTATGTACCATAGCTCAGTTGGATATTGGGTATGTTATAGTATGTTCCGTAGAGAGAAGAAAAGTGTTCTCTGGAGTAGCATGGCCCGACATGGGTGGTCGAGGATGTTACAATATGGTATAGGTGCTTCAATTTTCAACACTGAGCCTGGATGGGCCGAGGAAGTTGAGTTGAAGCGAAAATTTCATAAAATATTGATTTCGAAGTGGCCAAATTTCAAGTTACAGAGAGTCCATGGTAAAACGTTACAACAATTGGGCGGAATTGGGAAAATTCCCCAATTTTTGTTGTTAAATTCATGGGAAAATGGAGAAATTCAGCCATGTGGTGAGATATTATTGATTTAATATTTGCTCTAGCAAATTCAGGCTTGGAATTGGTCGAATTTGAAGTCACAGTGAAGCCATGACAGATGGAGCGAGTTTAGTGGTTAAAATTCTCAATTCGTAAATTGAGTTTGGGAGAAATTCATTCTAGAAATGTCAAACATCAATGATTTTTTGTTGAAGAGGTTGAACTGGTGTTATTGGGGTGAAATTGAACAAATTTCATAGTTGCAGAATGTCTATGGTAGAAATTGGAAAAAAGTTAAGCAAAAACCCCAATTTCTGCAGTGAAATTCACGAGGAATTAAAGCACTTAAAAATGAATATGCGCAGGTGGGCGCACAAAAAAATTCATGATGCACAATAAAAATTTTGTGATATGTAAAAATTGGGTGCTGCGCAGAAAATTATTGGCGTGCTGGTGCGCGCGCTAAATTTTGGCACCACGCGGAAAAATGTTGGTGTGCAGGTGTGTGCGCTAAATTTAGCATTACGCAGTGTAGATATGCATAATAAGGTGCACATGGTGTGCACACACATAATAATAGAGTGCATGGTGTGTGCAGTATTGGCAGAGCGCAAAGGAGTTTGGTTGGTGCACGTGCAATATGAGTAAAAGTTGTCACACGACAGTGTAGTAAATGGTGCACGCAGACTATTGGTGCATGGTGGGGGCATACTAAACTTTGGCATGGTACAATGAGTAGAGTGAAATGTGTGCAGAATATCAGCGCGTGATACAAAATTTCCACGCAATAGGTAATAGTGCAATAACTAAAACTATGCGCAGTGGATATTGGTGCGCGTCGCAAAAGTAGTGTGCGCTAGTTATTGGCGCGACAGAGAAGTGATACACGGTGGTTATATGTGTGTGGAGCACGATTTACCTTATGGTGTTGTTGCACATGATAAATATATGTGTACATGTTAAAATATGTGCACGCAAAGTCATTTGGATTGTGAACAACAACATAAAACCGACGATTTTCCGAGACATTATATATTGTTTCAACCTCATCTTTTTGCAGCTCGTTTTTCAGGCCCTTAAGAGCATTTTTAGCTACTCAAAAACCAAAAGAATAGAGTGTAACAAGTTACACTTTGTCTTTGCATCTAAAATAAAAGAGCTTGGAGAGATCTTTCTAATGGTGTAAATTGTTCGTCAAACAGAGATTTTATGAGAAAGTAACAACACAAACACTGGAGGGTAAACTTTAAGACCCAACTAACTTCAAAGAGTCATAACTCTCTGCTCCGGAATCAGATTGAGGTGCAGGAGTAGTCAATGGAAATATATTGAACCATAGAATACATTCCCAGATCTGAATTAAATTTGTGGGCATGTTAAAAGTGTTTAATATGGAAAATAAGGTACCTATAGCATTCCAGACCAAAAACACGAATTGGCCTAGAACTTCAGTAGGATGTAACTAACATCCTGAAACCCAGAAAAAGGTGAAACTTGGAAAGAGTGTCCATAATATGTATATTAAGAAACCCAATTGGGATCCTATGAAAATTCCAATGGAGTAGGTGCAAAACATTCATAATTACAGCGCAGAGTTGCGTCAAGTTGAAGAATGAACAGAAAAATTAATGGGCAAATTTCAAATAACCATAACTTTCTGCTCAAGACTCAGAATTGAACATGGGAGTAGGTATTTGAAAGGTCTCGGACAATAGAATATAAATATTCACCTAGAAAATTGATCTGGACATTTCATTTTTTAGGAAATCAGAAGAAATAATTCTGATATATTATTGAACCAGAATGGTTCATATTTTTCATGAAATTGTTGAGTCAGTTAGCCTGACAAAGTTTTGTTGGTTGCACATTTTGCAGAGTTAACAACAACTAGATTAGATCAGGATCAACACAGATTCCAGAGGAATGGAAGAGGCACATGGGACTTATATCCAAGAATATGAGATTAGAGGGATGGATTTCCATTTAGGCTTCGAAGGAACAAACTCCAATGGACATGGAGAAGGAAGGGATGAAAACATGAATATGGTAGAGACCATTAAAAATTTGTAGAAGGATGTCCAAATCCATAAATATGATAATGAAAGGGTTATGAAGGCCATGGAGCAATAGGATGAATTCAACATGAAGTTAATGCAGAGCTTGAATAGAATAGAAAATAAATTGGATAAGGAAAGTGGCTAAAGCAAATCAGGAAGTCATAGGTCTCCTGATGAGAAAAGAAGAACAAGAGGTGTTAGCAGACATAACCATCAATCCCCGAGGCATTCCAATAAGAGGGCACATAACAACTCAAGTTCATCCCCTTCCAGGAAGCATAATGGGTCTGGGTTGGATGAGCTATGAGGAGAAATGAACAAAATCAAACCTCCTACATTTGATGGTGAGCACAAGAAGGATGAATATGCAGAGACATGGTTGCTAGGCATGAGAAAGTATTTTCAATTACATAATTATTCTTTTCATGGATAATGTAGAATTTCCATCTATCAAATCAAGGGAAAGGCATCCATGTAATGGGATCATCTTGTGGAGGTGCAGAACATTAAAGAGAAAAGTGTTACTTGGAGGGAATTTAAGAAGTATTTTGAGAAGAAATAATTGACTAAGAGATACTATGACAAGAAAATGAAAGAGTTCTTTGAAATCAAGCTTGGGAGTATGACCATAGATGAATATGGGAGAAGGATTTTAGAACTGTTGAAGTATGTTTCTTTCATCAAGTATGAGATAGTTAAGATTCAGAGGCATTTGAGTGGATTGCCATCATTCATTAGTGACAAAATATAGTGTGATGATCCCAAGACATTGGAGGATACCATAAGGAAAGCTAATTTCCTTTATGATCAACAAAAAGAAAGGCCAACTTTCCAAAAATCTTGGGAAGACAAAAAGAAATTCAAGATGGATCAGAGGAAGAAGGTAACTAAGCCACCATTCTTTAGGAATAATCCTCAGGGACAACCAACTTCTAGAGAACCCAGATCGATTGAGATAAAGGGTCAAAGGCTAGGACAACCACCTATTCAATGTTGGGGTTGTAAATGAGATCATATGTTCAGACATTGTCCTCACAGAGGAGAAAAAGTGAGGATTGTTCACAATGTACAACAAGCTTAAATAGTGGAGAACGTGAGCAGAAATGTACCAAGGATCTATACATCCCTGGACAAAAAGCAAGAAAAGTACCAATCACATATGATTGAAGTGGAAGGTATGATCAACAACCAAACCATTTCTATTTTAATTGATTCAGGAGCTAGTCATAGTTATATAGATCCTAATATCGTGGAAAGTTGGAATTTTCCAAGAAGCAAGCATGGAAGATCTTGGTTGGTGCAGCTGGCTACCATAGCCAAAATAAAATTTAATGAGATGGTTAAGTCATGTCTTATAGACATGAATGGACTGAACACCAGGGAAAATATTAACATCTTGCCTTTAGGTTTCTATGATTGTCTAAGTGGGATGGATTGGTTGGACCAACATCATGCTATCCTAGATTGTCATAATGTAATTCCCCCCACCTCTGAGAGAGGTGATGAGGAGACTCAGTGGCCTGGGCACCCTCACTAGGTCATAGTCTCACACTGAAAGGGGGAAAGTCAAGAAGTTAAAAGTTATATTTTTAAGTTGACTTAAGAAAGAAAAAGGATAAAGGAGTAAAAGATAACTCAACAGAAGAATAGAAGATTAACCTTGGGAGTTAACCTAACTCAACAAAGAATTAGAAGGAAAAGTATAAGTAAGAGGTTGCGGTGCACCTATTACTCATTCTAGTTTTGGATTATCATTTGCTATTGTTCTTGAGCATTCAGTTTGGGGGTTTTGCTGTACAAACCCTTGTGAGCAACTCAGTGGTGAAATATCCACTCGCCTTGTTCCGCAGCTTGGTCTCGGGGATGAATGACTCCTCCACACCATTCTAGTATCAACCCATCTCCATCTAGCGCTTTAGAAGGTAGCAACCCATATTTTTCTTGTGTTTCCAGCAAGGGCGCACCATCATCTAGAGGGAGGTTCGATCCAGCTTATCCTGAGGGCCAGGGGCCATTCCGAAAATTGGGTTTTGTTTACAGGGGTAGGACAATCAGTTTGAGGGATTTTCTTGAGGGTTATCATCATTCTACATTTTTTTGCAAATTGGGACGTCTTGGAGCTAGAGGGGACATCCTATGATTCAGTAAAACTCATATCTAGGGAGATCTGCCTGAGATCTGAGTCTGAAACTTCTCCCACAGGATTCTCATAGCCCGATCTATATTCCTGGAGAGTTTCAGATAATTTGGAGGCCTCCTTCATCAGGTTCGAAGAAACTAGGGTTTCATTCATCCAGTGGGGCACCCCATTCAGTGGCAAATTCAGATCTACAGGGTTTGAGAGTGGATTTGGGAATTTGGACATCTGGGTTGTCCTTACAGTTGACCGATCTATCATTTGGCATATTTCTCGAGATGATTGGACACTTTTGGTAGTAGGCAAGAATTATTGAGGGTTTCATCATTCTAGCAGGACATGGCACTTTCCAGCTTGGAGGTTGAGCATTAGTACATCTCAGATCTGCTTGATTCAGTCTTCATTGTATATCCAACCTTTGGAGGCTTATTTTGTATTGTCGGGAGAATTTTGTAGTAGCTCATATCTATTGCTTGTACGACCATCTAGAGTTTATGCCAGATCGGCCATCTATTGTATTGATCTTACATTGCTCATAATAAAAAGGTCAGATCTTTGCTTGTGCTTCTACATCTTGAATATCTTGTGATCTCCATGTGTTGATGAATCTTGTATGCACTTAATAACTCAATAAATTAGTAGTAGTTAGTGATTCCAAGAAAGAATTTGGATTGGGATCATTACAGTGGTATTAGAGCCTCGATCCTCCAAACCTGTGGAGAGATCGGTGCATGCAGAAGTATAGGGGAATTTTTATGGGTTGGAGGAAGAAAAACAACAGTGAAACAGAGGTAGAAATGGAAGGGTTAGGAGACGACCATGAGCCTCAGGGCTTGGCTCTCTTAGTATCCGAATTTGATAAGTTCCAGCAAAACATGAACCGCACAGAAAGCACATTGGTCTGGCAGTTGGATGAGTATCAGGAAACCAACAGAAGGGGACAGGTCGAAATATCTGAAACCTTGAAGAAAGTTGATGAGAATCTACAGAAGATGAACGAGAACCAAACTAGGATAACTGACCTTCTGATGCAAGTAACCCATTGAGGCAAAGATCCTGATAGGTATGGGAATAAGGAGGCTGGAGGGTCTGGTGGAACCCATGAGGAAGTCAGATATAACCCAAAGAAAGCACCGAGATCCGAAGGAAGTCTTGGAGGTGGCACATTACATGGTCAGATGGGTAGCAGGACCAATCATAGGCCATACATTCTAGTGTTCACGGATGAACCGCTAGGCCAACACTCAGGTAGCAGAGCTAACCCCAGACCATACATGCCCACATTCACAGATGAGCTTGGGTAGCATGAACAGGTTGAAGATTTTGTGGAACAATTAGCCAAGAGTACCAGGGAATACTACAGCTTGGATATGAAAGTTCAAAGATAGATGTCCCTAGACCAGTATTGTCAACTCAGGTTCAGAAACTAGCCTAGGACGAACCATAGGGGCAGCTTTGAGTTTGAGCGAAGGGAAGGGAAGATAGAGATTCCATACTTTGATGGTACAACTAAGATGACAACACAAGCATGGGTGCAGAAGCTGGATACTTACCTGTAGCTTAACCCCATGAGAGAGATGGAGGCCATCAAGTTTGCCACTATGTACTTGGATGGAAAGGCCCACGACTGGTGGTACCATGGGCTCACCACA
>ML785783.1:1585353-1644249 GCA_009831015.1 Picea engelmannii | reverse complement strand
TGATAGGTTTTCTACTATGGACAAGATTAGGTTTTCCACTATGGACGAGATTTCATGTTATATGGTGTGTAATGCAGGGAGGATCAGGATCTGTCCGGGACGTCTCCTTTTCCAATATACAGGTATCTAACGTGGAAATCCCAGTTGTAATTGATCAATTCTACTGCGATAATGGAAGATGTCCCAACCAAACATCGGCAGTGGCTATATCCGGCGTTACCTACTCTGAAATTAGAGGCACTTACGCCTACAAAGCTGTCCACCTCGCCTGCAGCGACAACATTCCGTGCACCGGAATCAGTTTATCAGACATTGAACTACAGCCAGTGGCTAATGTACAATACCCACTTTGCTGGAATACTTATGTAAAATCAGAGTCACCCACAATACCTCCCGTTCATTGTTCGCATTCTGGGAACTCTCATCATAAACCTCGCCCCATACTATCCAACAAAGACCGATGCTAATCATTTGTGGATGTTATATTCTCATCCTTATGATTGATTTGCAGTTGTTTGTATATATTTCTCTCAATAGAAAAGGTTTGCCTTAGTTCATGTCATGTCTTGTCTTACTTTGCCTCCATTGATCTCAGTCATAATATATTATTTCCTCTCATCCCGCTGGCGGTGCATCATATGGTTAACGGTATCCCAATCAAAAGTGTCACTGTAATAATTAGAATTTTAAGTTGCCATGAAAGGACAAAGGCAAAATAAAAAGTGCGCAGCATGTTGTATATCCATTATGTATGAATCAGCATATTTAATATACATTTAAAAACCCAATTTATGTTCTGTGAAAGAATCCCGCTTATCAATAAATACAATATAATTTGTAATAGGAACACTTTCCTGTTGATGGCTTTTGAAAGTTGCCTCGAAGTATATTTTAATCAATCAAACCAAAGTTACATTGGATTTAAAAATACAACGCACATAAGCTCATTAATCCTTTTGTCCATTCTTGACATGACATTGGAGTTAAAAATACAATAGACATAATCTCCTTAATCACTTTTATCTATCCTTTGAAAAAGTGTAGGATTTTGTTTATTGGATAGGGAGTGCTATGCCTTTCACTTTCACATTATATTGAATATCGCACTCCAACGTGTGTTTGACATATACCCATCTATTGAAAAATTGAAGCAATTTCTATGTTACAATGAGGATAAGACATATTTTGCTGCTAAGAAGAGAAGAAAAATCAAAGGAAAAAAAAAATTCTAACACACAAATGGATTTCAAATAACGAACTAAAGTGTATATGAATGATGAAATGGTGTATGTGAAAATGAATTCCATAACAGTGAAATGAAGTAAACTAGATATTAGTTAAAAATGATACACACAATTGTATCAAAATATTGATGTAATAATAATATATTATATATGAGAATAATAAGTTAGACTTAAAATATATAAGAATGATAAGAAATATAATAATATATCAAAAACAACTCATAATGATTAATTGGAGGAAATCATATATTAATTAAAAATTGATACAAAACTAAGAAAGAAAAAATAAAATGCTGGGAGAGTAAATAGAAGTTTAATTTCATTAATGGATTGTGATTAATTGGAGGAAATCATATATTAATTAAAAATTGATACAAAATTAAGAAAGAAAAAATAAAATGATGGGAGAGTAAATAGAGTTTTAATTTCATTAATGGATTGTGAATTAGATAGGATCAAATTTCACAAAAATCATATTCCATATTTTATTGATGATGAATGAATTTATATGTGTTTGTAGTTTCATTGATGATGAATGAATTTATATGTGTTTGTAGTTTCATTGATGATATCCTATTTAAAAATAAAGTGAAAAATGGAGATATTGAGATGCATTTGGAAAAATGGAGGTTTTGTTTTTTCAGAAGTCCTAAGAAACTAAGTCAACAAACACCTAGGTGAGTAGAAGCACTTGTGAGCCACTCCCATTAAAAAAATGAATTTCAAATAATGTACATGCATTATAGAATGAGTACATGCTTTAGAAATGTACACATGCTAATGATGTGCACACATTATTTTTAATATAAAAAATCATTTTAGTAATTTTGCCATAACTTTCTAGCCTAACATTTGTTTTTGGAGTTCTTTAGCTAGTTGGAAAGGTCTTCAAGATATCTAAATGACTATGTTATGATATTTTTATTTTTTTCATAGATAATTGCTTATTTACAAAAAAATAGAAAATGAATAGTTTGGGATCCAATGGTAAGGGATGGGTTTCAAGGAGTTCACTATAGTAAGGGGAGGAAATATAAGAGTTAGGCTCTAAATGAAGCTTCTAGGGATCATGGGTCATGAACAAGGCTTCAAACCACCACTCATGTCCTCTAAAGGGCATACTCAACCTCCAAATGGAATACAATTGCTCCTATAATTCCTTGGATGGTAGGGATGGATCTTAAGACCTTAGCAATGGGTGTGGGAGGAAAATAAGGCCCTTAAGCCCCAGATGAAGCTTGAAGCTTCTAAGGACCAAAGATCATGAATAAGGCCACAAACCATAAAACATGCCATGTATAGGAGATCGTTATCCTTAGAGTGTGATGTGGGCACTAATAGGAGGATTTTTTCACTAGGGATGGGGCTCAGGCCATGCTTGGGGAAGAAATTGATGGAATTATGCCCTAAATTAAGATTTTTTAGTTAATTGGCCACGATCAAGGCCTCAAATCATAATATAAACCATTTGAAGTGGATCTTTGACATACAATTGCGATATGGGTGTGATCACAAGATTTTGTGCAATAAGGATGGGTCTTAAGGGATTGGCCACAATTAAGGGAGGAAAATAAGGGCCTTACACCACAAATAGATTTCTAGGACTCATTGGTCATCAACGTGACCTCAAACCACAAAAAAATGCCTTTAGATTTGATATTTAGCCTCCAAGTGGAATATGGGTACCATTATGAGTTATTTTGTGTTAGGGACGGGTTTTAAGGCATTGGCCATTGTCAAGGGAGAAAAATAAGTTCCTTTGGCCTTAGATGAAGATTTTAGAGATCAATGGCCATAAACAATGCCATAATCCAAATAACACGTCCTCTATATGGGATCATTGTCCTTCAAGTGAGATATGGGTGCCATTATAACCTTTTGTGTGTCAAGGATGGGTCTTATGGCCTTAACCATGGTTGGAAAAGAAATCTAAGGAATTAGACACTAAATGAAGTTTTGTGGGCTAATGGGAAATGATCAAGGTCTTGAACAACAACACACACCTTCTAAAAGGGATATTTTGCATATGAGTGGGATAGGGGTGCCACTAGGAGTTTTTGTGTAGTATCCTTGATGGATCTCAAGGCCTTGTCCATGACTGGGGGAGGAAAATAAGGTCCTTAATCCCTAATTGACTATTATAGGTCTTATAAGACATTAACATTTCTTCAAACCACCACAAAAGCATCCGTAAAGTACCATTTTCCTTGAGTGGGATGTGGATATCAATAGGAGGTTTTTTGCATAAGAGATATATCTCAAGCCTTTCACTCTAAATAAATCTTATATGGCCCTATTCTCTGAACTAGGCCTCAAAACTCCACATAGACCTAGATTATTTCCCTCTTGGTGGGATATGGGAATCATTAAGATATTTTCCATACCAAGAATGGGTTTCGGGGTTTGTTATCGCACAATATGTACTTGTTCAAATCCCATGGCAAGTAAGGGAGATTGGTGTAACAAACATAATATCCTATCATTGTCACATCAATAGGAAATCCCCACTTTTTAGGGATAGATAAAAGTCCAATCCAAGGGAGGTGTCCCTAGTAACCTAAAGGTATGGGTAAGCTAATGATACGGATAAGAAGTACCCCCTCTCACTGGTCACTCAAGTCAAAATTCCATAAGGCTTTTGACCAAGAAAGATGAAGAAATGAACATGCAAATGCAGTAATGAACAAATTTACAATAACATTTAATAAACTGTAATATCTGCAATAAAGCCTCTTTAGAATTGCTTGAAAAGACAATGAAAATATAACATTTACTAAGAAGAATGATAATAAAATGTCATGAGCAATTTCTGAAGTGTTTAGCTAACATTCAAAGTCAATAATGCAGAAAATTTGTTGTAGTTAGATGGTTGTAACAAAGTTTTGTAATAACAAAAAGAAATACACCTCATAATTGCATAAGTTTACAGTGGAAATTCAACATTTAGTGAGTAGTTTGATTAGCAATTGTTACAAGCAATTTTTGGGTAGATTAGCTAGCATTTAAATTTAATTATGAAGCAAATAAATGTTAACTAGTGTGGTTGTAGCAGAGTTTGGCAACAACAACCAAAAATTTAGTGAGTTAGGCTATTCTAAGGTTAGATTTAGTTAGTGAAGGATTTAAAGAAGAGAGTATGAGATTTGTTTGGTCACAATTCTTCACAAGAGATGATAAGTGCCTTTTTGGGATATGGAGTCTTTAACAACAACAAATACTTGGAGGAAAGAACAATGATAATACTTTTCTAAGAAAATAAGAAGTGAAATATTGAGAAGTAACACCTTAAGTCCTCAAAGATCCAAGCCTTAGAGAGTAAATTCAACTAGAGAGTAGGCACTTCTAGGCCCTAGCGAATTTCTCGTTTCTTAGACTCTTGAAATATAAAATAGCAACAAGTCTCTAGAATAGGAATTCTAAAGTGATAACACTTTAGGGATTTAGAAGCCTCAATATAGACATGAGATTCTTGACAATAAGTAGCAAGATCAAGAAGGAAGAAATACCTTATATGTTCCTTCTCCTAGGGTTTATTAGCAAATAACTTCATAATATTTAATATGAATAAGTAAAATTGACCACAAACATTTAGTGCATAAACCAATTGCAGAATTTACTTACTTCACCAAGAATAATCAAGAATGAAAAACCCTAGTTTGCAGAGATTACCACCAAAATAGCCAAGAAACATCATAAGCAAGCTCCTCCAAGGCTAGCGCATGAGGAAAAGAGACCATAAACACCAATTGTAGCAAAAATTTCAGCCAATTTAGCCACTTAGGGAGAAAATTTTAGTCCACCCCCTCTTGAGAGGTGAGTTATGATGAAAAATAAGGTTTTCCAACCATATTTATATGGAAAATCCTAGCTTATTTACCCAACAATTGTGTCTTTTCACAAAACTGAGCCTCCATGTCAATTTGCTCATTAAAATTAAAAATAAAATCAATTGTTTACAAAATAACCCTAAAGGGGGTGACATCATCCTGTTGACTTGGTGGTCAACACCTCCTTCGAGACTCGCGACATGGTCTAACAGCCTCTCGTGGATCCATTAAATCTGGCGGTGATGATTTTACCAATCACCCACGTTTTTTGGTCTAACGGCTGTCGTACTACTGCAAAAATGGTATCAGAGCCAAATGTTATAGGTTCGAGTCCACTCGATTGGTGTCGAGTACCTCAGTTGGTGCTGATGGTGAGATTGTTGACTTGGCGGTCAACACCTCCTTCGAGACTCACGACATGGTCTAATAGCTTCCCGTGGATCCATTAACTCTGGCGGTGATGAGTTTACCCATCACCCACGGGTTTTGGTCTAACGGCTGCCGTACAACCGCAAAAAAATTTGTTGGCATGTTTTTCAGGAAAAGAATGTTCTTGTCAATGATGGAAAGAACAATAGCGATGACATTCAGAAGATTGATGGCAAGAACAAAAACATCGATGGTATGCTTAAAGCAAAAAAAGAATAAATTAGGAAAACAACAATGATGGAAAACAGGGAAAGCATAAGCTCAGGTGAAGAAGCAAGCAATAAGAATAAATCACAGCTCAGAAGAGATAATGCTTTGTGCTTTCCATAAGTGCAGTTGAGGTCCAAGAGAAAGACTCACAGGAGGAGAAAAGGTCGATACCTTTGAACACTTAGAAAATTTTCTAAGTCAGAGAGATTAGAAAGCTTAGGAGGAAGAATGACAGTGGTCGTTGGATCACCAATCTCAACTACCTGATGACCATTAGATCAACGCCTGGTGACCAAAGGAAGCGTAGAAGAGCAGTACAGCTCTGATCCATTGGATCTGAGCGACAAGGACCAACAACCTTCGGATCCAATATAACTGCGAAGAGGATAATGGCCAAGAGCCATCCTCCAACTCGTGATATGCGCAGTCGTGAAATGATCTGGGTCATTTGATCCAGAGGACACGTGGAGAGAGATCAACATTTCGCTAACTCGTGAGCTGGAGAAGTCAAAGGTGAGAGTTGTAGGAACTCACGATATGTGAAATCATGAAATGATCTGAGCCATTGAATCGCAAGGACACATGGCGAGAGATCAACATTTCCCTGACTCAAGAGTCAAAGGAAGGAGGTGCTCTAACCTTTGAAGTCGCGAAACGCGAAATCACGATAAGATCTAGACCGTTAGATCACAGAGGGTTGTGGACCATTGATATAGAGTATTTTGTACATTGAGATTTAGAAGAGTCAGGGTTGGCTCATGATCAAACATCATAAACACGAAATCGTGATAAGATATGGATCGTTAGATCACAGAGGGTTGTGGATCACTAATTTAGAGTATTTCAGATATCGGGAGTTAGAAGAGTCGGGATTGGCTCACGTTCAAACATCCGAAATGCAAAATCACGATAATATCTGGAACGTCAGATCACAGAGGGATGTGGACCGTTGATCTAGAGTATTTTGTATGTCGGGAGTTAGAATAGTCAGAGTTGGCTCACGTTCAAACATATGACACACGAAATCGCGACAAGCCTTTTTGAATAGGCCTATGGTCATAGCCAGTGGTCATGTCAGCAGAAGAGAAGGGAAGGAACTAGCATTGCTAGGCTTCACCTCAAAGTTTCGCGAGTTGGGAAAATAGAGGTGACTCACAGCTGATCACCCAAAATGTGAAATCGCAAAATGACTCTTTGGTTAGCATAAGGTCACTGCCAGTGGGCATGTGGGAGAAACATGCCCGACAATAGTTCGAGTAGGTAAAGTTCACGAGGAACATATTTAGAAGGTCAACAAGTCTCTGCGGATTTAATCCAACGGTGTTAATTAATCGACATTTTGAGCGAAGGGTGATTGTTGCACTTCACGGACTATTAATCAGTTACGATTTAGTTAGTAGAATTGAATCATAGTTCTTAGGTTTTTGGAGATTTGGTTGCTTGTGCGTTTCTTTGGAGATTCGAAGTGTAACTAAATGGAAAGATTTGTATAAAGGAAAAAGGTCATGACTGAGTTAGGTTGGGTGTTCTCACTGGAAAAATGATTTGAACTGGGAGAAAGGAAAATCACAATATGCACAGTGTGAGATCAAACTCAGAGATGAGAAAAATAAGCTGAATAGAACAGAAAAGGTGCAGAGAGAAGAATGTACACATACCAAAGAGAATGAGAGGAACAAATAAAGAATAGATAAAAAGAGACAGCAAGTCAAGCCAAGTATGAACAAAACAGAAGAATAGTGAAGCAAAGAAGAATTGTAGAATAGAGAAGAAGTGGTAAGAATTGATATATCTGTTTTGTTGGTTATTCAATCATTTATTTATAATCAGGGAGGTAGGGAGGTGCTAGGGAGGACTGTAGTCCTCTATTATTCAAGTTGGTTCTTGAATACTGGAAGTTGTAGCTTTCATCTAGTTGTGGCTAGAAAATAGGGTGGCAGTGTGGTGCTAGGGAAAACACAGAGTTTTATGTATGCAAGTTGGTGCCTACATAAGTGGAAGTAGGTGCTTACATCTAGTTGGTGCTAGAACACTCAGGGAGTTGGTGCTTTCTTCTAGTGGGTGCTAGAGAAACCAGAGAGTTGGTGCTCTCAGCAAGTTGCAGCTTGTAAAACAGAGGCGGTAGCCTCATTTTGAGTTGGTGCTCAAAGATAGATGATGTACAGAACATAAAAGATTGCCTATCATTCGAAGAAGAAGAGGTTTTCTCCCTTTATGGGTTTCCTCATGAAACTTTGTTTCTGTTTATATCATATGTGTGATTGATGTTTATTATTTTTGTTTTTCATATCTTGTATAATCTTGATGGCCACTTGGAGAAGAATGAAAAAATGTTTTAATAGAGATAATATTGTTTAAGCACAGTAACAATTGATTCATCCCCCCTCTCAGTTGTCTTAGTAATTTCAACAATTGGTATCAGAGCAGGTTCCTTTTATTTAAAGGTAGATTTGTAAGCTTAAAAATGACAAGTTATGAAGGGACTTCAGCCAATAAGCCTCCTCTATTTGATGGAACAAATTTTTCCTTCTGGAAAGTTAGAATGAGAACATACATAATGGCCTTAGGTGCTGATGTTTGGGATGTTGTAGGAACTGGATGTATAAAGCATGTTGTGCTAGCTTCTAAAGATGATAAGTTAGAATTTAGCTTCAATGAGAAGGTAATGAATGTTATCTTGAATGGACTTGCTGAAGCTGAGTTTGTAAAGGTGATGCATCTTGAATCTACCAAAGCAATGTGGGATAAACATATTAGCAGTTATGAAGGAAATGGGAAAGTAAAAGATGCCAAACTTCAAACATATAGATTGAAATTTGAACAACTAAACATGAATGAGGATGAAACAATTAGTAAGTATTTTTTAAGAGTTGAAGAGCTTGTGAATGCCATGAAAGGACTTGGTGAGAAGATTGAAGATGCATTTTTAGTTCAGAAGATTTTAAGATCTTTGCTTGATAGATTTAATCCAAAAGTTTCTACAATAGACGAACTAAATGATCTTAAAACTCTGTCTATTGATCAACTCCTAGGAACTCTAACTGCATATGAAATGAGAATTAGCAAAGATAAATCCATCACTAGAGAAGCATATTTTAAAGCAGACAAGAATGCTAATTCAGAATTAGATGATATTGAGGAAAAATTTGTGAGAAGGTTAAAGAAAGGATCAGGAAAATATCAAGGCAAGCTGCCCTTCAAATGTTTTAACTGTAGTAAGATAGGCTATTTTGCATCTAAGTGTTCTCATAATAAAAAGGACCAGAACTCTGATGATGAAAAGAAATACAAATTTAAGAAATATAGTAAAAAGAAAAGTTTGTGTGCAAACAATGTCGACTCCTCAGAATACATAGATAACGATCCATCCTGCGAAGAAAAAGTGAATAATTTTATGCTTATGGATATGGAATATCTTGATTATGAACACACAGGAGGTGACATGGATGACAAAGAAGTTGTGGTGGATATGGAAGGTGAATTAATCAGTGCTTTGGAAAAAATTGATAGACTCATATTTAAGAAGAGAAAACAAAACCAATTGTTGATGCAGTTTAAAATGAATGGTAAAAAACTTGATGAAGACTTTGCCTTGCTAAAAGTGGAGTTAGAATAGGCAAAGAAAATAGAGGACATTCTAAAACAACAGTTATCAAAGAAGAAAGAGAGATGTGAAGCCTTGGAAGAAGAGATAGTAAAAACCAGAAAAGAGATGGAGAAGTTTAAGGCATTGTATCACCAAAATATGTCAAGTATTAAAGCCTCAGAAGGATTAACCTCCATTCTAAATCAGCAAAGGAATCCAAATTTGAAATATGGCTTGTGTTATGAAGAAGGATCAAGTAGTGATCAGCCAAGTAACACAGAATCCATCAAGTTTTTCAAATCTACAATCATTGACAACAACCACTCTGCAAAAATATAGAAAGATAATCAACCGCCAAGAAGGAATGGAAGAAAAAGTACCAGAACCGAATCTGCGGATCAAAGAAATAACACAAACACATATGCTGATCAAAGAAATCATTAGCATGGAAGAAATTGACTCGCTCAAAGAAGACAACCATTTTCTAGGTACAAAGGATTTTTCTATGGATATTGTTTTTTTTGTTCTAACTTTGGTCACAAAGATGTAAATTGTTCTTTAAGATTTAGATATGAGCAATCAAGATACTCAAAGAATAATTATTTGCCACAACAAATATTGAGACAACCAAGTAACAAACAACCACAGACTACAAATCATGTGATGGATGGGGAAAAGACATAGGTTAATCATAACAATAGTTATGAGCATAACAATCATCATGATCTGTTATTCAGTGAACCAAAATGTTACACCTGCCATAATTATGGACATAAAGTTGTAGACTGTCACTTAAGGAACTATAAGCCAGATTTGAATCCTGCTGCTGAACATTTCAAGGTTTGGAAGAAGAAAGAAGATGACAAGTGTGGATTAGCGTTATCATCCCAAAGACAAAATAATCCTTGGTATATTGACAGTGGATGTTCCAAACATTTGACTGGAGACAAAATTAAGTTTCTAACTCTAAGTGAAAGAAAATCAGGGAATGTAACTTTTGGAAATGATGCACCAGGAAAAATAAAAGGTAAATGAATGGTAAGTCTGAGTAATGGCAAAGGGAAAGATCAGGATGTGTTGTTTGTAGATGGTCTGAAACATAATCTTCTTAGTGTCAGTCAAGTCTGTGACCGAGGATGTGAAGTTTTTTTTACTTCTAAAGATTGTAGAATAAAATCTGTGAATTCAGGACAACTGATTGAAAACGACATAAGAACAAAAAACAATGTATATGTTTTAAAAGAAGAAAAAGAAGAATGTCACTTAAGCAAGTATGATGAAAGTTGGCTATGGCATAGGAGACTTGGACACCTAAATTTTGATCATATAATCAAACTTAGAACCACTGGGGCAGTAAAATATCTTCCAAAGATATCAAAGCCATATGATTCTGTTTGTAAACTTTTCCAAATAGGAAAGCTTACTCGGACACAGTTCAAATCTAAGAACTTTCCTTCAATAGAAAAACCTCTCCAGTTAGTACATATGGATTTATGTGGACCATCAAGGAAAGAAGGTACATGAAAAGAAAACTATTGCATGTTGATTATTGATGATTATTCTAGACTAAAATGGGTTTTCTTTTTGAAGGAAAAATCTGAAGCATTCGAAAAATTCAAAGCGTTTAAGGCTCTGAATGAGAATCAATCAAGAAAAAGATTGAAGGCAGTAAGGTCTGATAGAGGAGGAAAGTTTAGTTCATGGAAATTCAAAGAGTTATGCGATAAACATGGGATCAAAAGAGAGTACACTATTCCAAGGACTCCACAACAAAATGGAGTAGTTGAGAGGTAGAATAGATTAGTTCAACAAAAATGGAAAGATCAATGATGAATGAAAGGAATATTGCTCAGACATATTGGGTAGAATAAATTCATACATCTGTACATATTCTTAACAAATCTCATCTTAGGCCACATAGTGACAAGACTCCTTATGAAATATGGTTTGGAAGACCTGCCTCAATCAGGCATTTTAAAGTCTTTGGGAGTAAGTGTTATATCAAGAATAATGATGAAAATCTTGGAAAATATGATGATAGGGTTGATGAAGGTATATTCTTAGGTGATGCTACAAACAATAAAGGATACATATGCTATAATAAGAGGCTTCATAAATTGGTTGATTGTATCGACACAAAAGTTGATGAAGAAATATCGATATGAAATGTAAGCAGTGTTGAATCAACTATAGAATATATAGTTGAAGTTGAAGATGAACAGGTCCAAGGATCAGAAAGAGAAGACTCTTAATCAGATGAAGATACAAATACTTAGGCAGAATCAACTAATCAGATAGAAACAAAACCACCTCTCAAAATTGTTAGAAAGAATTATCCTGAAAATCAAATAATTGGTGATATGAATAAAGGAGTTCAGACAAGAAGGAAATTGGTTAAAGACTTAAAACAATCGCAGGTTGCTTTCCTATCTATGATTGAACCTAAAAAAATTTATGAATCCAGCAAGCATGATGATTGGATTAGAGATATGAATGAAAAGATTGATTATATTGAGAAGAACAACACTTGGGAGCTTGCTCCTAGACCTGAAGATAAGAATGTAATAGGATCCAAATGGGTATTCACAAATAAAATGAATGAAAAAGGAAAAATTGTTAGGAATAAATCCATATTGGTCTGTAAAGGGTATGCACAAGTTGAAGGAAAGGATTTTGATGAAACCTTTGCACCAGTGGCAAGATTGGAAGCCATCAGAATGTTTCTTGCATATTCATGTCATAAGAACTTTAAAGTATATCAGATGGATGTGAAGTCAACATTTCTCAATGGAGATCTAGAAGAAGAAGTATATATGGAGAAACCTGAAGGATTTTCACTGACAGATAATCCTGACTATGTCTGCAAGTTGAAGAAGGATTTATATGGACCGAAACAAGCACCACGAGCTTGGTATTATAGATTGGATAATTTTTTACAAGACAAAGGGTTCAAGAAAGGTACTGCTGAAAACAATCTATATATTAAATCTGAAGGTGATGATCTATTAGTTGTTTTGGTTTATGTAGATGACATTATTTTTGGTTGTACTAATGACTCTTCTATTTAGTGGTTTGCTAATTCTATGCAAACAAAGTTTGAGATGTCCATGATATGAGAACTGCCATATTTTATTGGTTTACAAGTAAATCAGAGTTTTGTAGGAATATTTATCTCTCAAGAAAAATATTTGAAAGAGATGTTGAAAAAGTTCTAGATGGAAGATTCCTCTCCTGTTAGTACACCTATGGTGGTTGGTTGTAAGATCAGTAAAGATGATATTTTACCCGATGTTGATCAAAGAACATATCAATCAATGATAGGTAGTCTTTTGTACATCACATCATCTCGTCCTGATATAATGCAAGCTGTTGGAATGGTAGGTCATTATCAATCTTCTCCCAAACAAAGTCATTTAGTAGCTGTCAAAAGGATATTCAAATACTTGAAGGGAACAATGACTTATGGTCTGTGGTATCCTAGAAATCAGAATTTTTCAGTTAACTGCTTATTCAGATGTTGATTGGGCAAATTGTGTGGATGAGAGAAAGAGCACCAGTGAAGGTGCATTCTTCTTGGGTGACTCGTTAGTAGCATGGCTTAGTAAGAAACATGAATCTATTTCTTTATCAACTACAAAGGCATAATACATTGCTGTTGCTACTTGCTGCACTCAGTTATTATGGATGATACAAACTCTTGCAGATTTGAAGGTAACTTATACTGATCCCATTCCAACTCACTGTGATAACACCAATTCCATTAGTGTCTCCAAGAATCCTATACTTCATTCAAAGAAAAAGCATATACCAATCAAATACCATTTTCTCAGAGAACATGTTACAAACAGAGTTGTTTAGTTGAATTATATTCCTTCCTCAAAACATATAGCTGGTATCTTTACTAAACCATTAGCAGCGACACCATTTGAATATCTTCATCAGAAGTTGGGGGTCATATTTTCTTTCATATAATCTATTGAACTTGTCAAGGGGAGTAATTATTGAATATCTGTTGTATTTTTGGTGATTTTTTCTCTAGTTCTTTCTTTCATATTCGAAAAGTACTGTCACAACTCAGGGGGAACATGTGTTCTTTGGCATTGATGTCAAAGGGGGAGAAAAGTTGCGGAAGTTGTGGTTAATTGTATGGATGCGTTAATTGTTTGGATGCTACAGTTGAAGAATAAAGAAGAACAATGCAGGGTGTAGCCTTTCAGGGTTTCCATCAATGCCAAAGGGGGAGATTGTTGGAATGTTTTTCAGAAAAGGAATGTGCTTGTCATTGATGGCAAGAAAAATAGTGATGGAAATCATAATATTGATGGAAAGAAAAACAACATCGATGGTATTCTTACAACAAGAAAAGAAGGAATAAGGAAAGCGACAATGATGGCAAACAGGGAAAGCATAAGATCAGATGAAGAAGAAAACAGTAAGAAAAAATCACAACTCAGAAGAGATAGCACTTTGCACTTTCCAGAAGTGCAGTCGAGGTCCAAGAGAAAGACACGTAGGAGGAGCAAAGGTCGAGACCTTTTAAAAATTAGAAAATCTTCTAATTCAAAGAGATTATAAAGATTAGGAGGAAGAACGACAATGGCTATTGGATCACCAATCTCGACTACCCGATGACTGTTAGATCAACTCCCAATGACCGGAGGAAGCACAGAAGAGCAGTACATATCTAATCCATTGGATCTAAGCGACGAGGACCAACAACCGTCAGATCCAGTATAAATGCGAAGAGGACAATGGCCAAGATCCATCCTCCAACTCGTGATATGTGCAGTCGCAAAATGATCTGGGTCGTTGGATCTAGAGGACATGTGGTGAGAGATCAACATTTCACTGACTCATGAGATGGAGAAGTCAACGGTAAGATTTGTAGGAACTTGTGATATGAGAAATCATGAAATTATATGAGACGTTGAATCCAGAGGACACGTGGCGAGAGATCAACATTTCACTGACTGAAGAGTCAAAGAAAGGAGGTGCTCTAACCTTTGAATTCATGAAACATGAAATCACGATAAGATATGGACCATTAGATTATAGAGGAATGTGGACTGTTGATATAGTGTATTTCAGATATCAGGAGTTAGAATATTCAGGGTTGGCTCACGATCAAACATTTGAAACACAAAATCGTGATAAGATCTGGACCGTCATATCATAGAGGGATGTGGTCCATTGATCTAGAGTATTTAGGATATCGTGAGTTAGAAGAGTCAGGATTGGCTCACATTCAAACATCCGAAACGTGAAATCACAATAAGATCTGGATCGTCAGATCACAGAGGGATGTGGACCGTTGATCAAGAGTATTTCGGATGTTAGGAGTTAGAAGAGTCAGGGTTGGCTCACGTTCAAACATATGACACACGAAATTACGATAAGCCATTCTGAATAGGCCTGTGGTCACAGCCAGTGGTCACATCAGTAGAAGAGAAGGGAAGGATCTAGCGTTTCTAGCCTCCATCTCGGATTTTCACGAGTTGGGAAAAAAGAGGTGACTCACAGCTGATCACCCGAAACGTGAAATCATGAAATGACTCTTTGGTTAGCATAAGGTCACATCCAGTGGGCATGTGGGAGAAACATGCCCGACGCTAGTTCGAGTAGGTAAAGTTTGCGGGGAACATATTTGGAAGGTCAACAAGTCTCTTTGGATTTAATACAATGGTGTTAATTAATCAACATTTTGAGTGAAGGGTGATTGTTGTACTTCACAGACTATTGATCAGTTACGATTCAGTTAGCAGAACTGAATCATAGTTATTGGGTTTTTGGCGATTCGGTTGCTTGTGCGTTTCTTTGGATATTCGAAGTGTAACTAAATGGAAATATTTGTATAAAATACAAAGGTCATGAGTGAGTTAGGTTTTGTGTTCTCACTGCAAAAATGAGTTGAACTGGGAGAAAGGAAAATCACAGTATGCATAGTTTTATATCAAACTCAGAGATGAGAAATATAAGCTGAACATAATAGAAAAGGTGCAGAGAGCAGAATGTACACATACCAAAGAGCATGAGAGGAATAGAGAAAGAACAGATAAAAAGAGACAGCAAGTCAAGCCAAGTATGAACAGAACAAAAGAATAGTGAAGCAGAGAAGAATTGCAGAATAAAGAAGAAGTGGTAAGAATTGATATATTTGTTTTGTTGGTTATTCAATCATTTATTTATAATCGGGGAAGTAGGGAGGACTGTAGTCCTCTGTTACTCAAGTTGGTTATTGAATACTGGAAGTTGTATATTTCATCTAGTTGTGGCTAGAAAACAGGGTCACAGGGTGGTGCTAGGGAAAACACTGAGTTTTATGTATGCAAGTTGGTGCCTGCATAAGTGGAAGTAGGTGCTTCCATCCAGTTGGTGCTGGAACACTCAGGGAGTTGGTGCTTCCTTCTAGTGGGTGCTAGAGAAACCAGAGAGTTGGTTCTCTCAGCAAGTTGCATCTTGTAAAATAGAGGTGGTAGCCTCATTTTGAGTTGGTGCTCAAAGATGGATGATGTACATAACATAAAATATTGCCTATCATTCGAAGAAGAAGAGGTTTTCTCCCTTTATGGGTTTCCTCGTGAAAATCTATCTCTTTGTATATCATATGTATGATTGATGTTTATTATTTATGTTGTTCATATCTTGTATAATCTTGATGGCCACTTGGAGAAGAATGAAAAAATGTTTTAATAGAGATAATATTGTTTAAGCACAGTAACAACTGATTCACCCCCCCTCTCAGTTGTCTTAGTAATTTTAACACATCCCTCCTAGGGTAACATTAGGCATCCTTAAGGAGAAATTGAGGTTGTCTAGTGGAAATTGGGGCCTCCAACGACTATCCTCCATGCCACACATGCCAAAACTCTCATCTAGAATCTCCAAGTATCAAACCCTAACCATAGGTGAAATCATGGGATATTAGGGTGACATCCAAGGCCTCCAAGGGATAATGTCTAGGTGCGAGGAGTTGGTAACTCATCGTCTAGGCCTACTAGAGCACCTCGAAAGGAAAAATCCTCTTCCTTCACTGTGAAAACTAGCCATCACAATCTTTCCCCAGGAATGGGGTCTCTACATCCATCCTTGGATTTCAAGCCCTCATGAAGGCCCGAACTAATAATCTCCTCATGAATACCTATCCAATGAGCAAGGTCCCACAAGGACAAATAGATACGCCCTACAAGGGTCCATGAGTCACAAGCATCATGAAAAGTAAGCCACATCTAATAATCAAACCACCCGGACATGTGCATCAAACACTCCTTTTCAAAATAAAACAATTCTCAAAGACATTATACAATTTGTCAAATTTAGGCATGGGAGGGGTGTCAAGGCATCCTATTGGGTCAATCATTTCACAGTTACAAGGATTTTTCTTGAAAGAAACCCATATAATCCATGTGTGCATGTGAAGTGGAGTGGGGTGAAATTTTGGGTATGGGTTTCATGACATACAAGGGTTTGTATTATTTGATTTATGGGTGCCTTTGTAGAGGGTGAGTTGCCCTTCATCGACAATGAAATTTTTTTCCAAGCCCATTTATTGCCATTAATTAATTAAGGTTAGAACATTGGGTACTCCCTATGGTTAATCAATTATCTTGGGGGGAAGTACCATAAAGTCACTTGAAGGGAGAGGTACACAAAGTGCCATGGGAGTATATTCTATCTTGTAACGCACTTTTGTAGATCCCTCAACAAGAGGGACAAATGTGAATTTATGCTTTTGCAGGTCTTATGCTTTTAAGAGATAACACTTCATTGTTTCTCAAGACCTCTTGGGAAAGCATATGGAAGGTTCATGATTTGTATTTTATATTTTTCTAGCTACTTTCCCCGATGGGACTTTATCCCCTTCTTCCTATGAAATGAGGTACAATCCCTTCTTGGGTCAGTACACCCAAAAATACCAAAACATAATGAGACGGAAGGAAGTATGGAAGGTGATAAGTATTATTGGGAATGGACGATGACTCTTCAAGGAACCCCCCAGTAGCAACCTATTCCTGAGGGTGACCAACTTACTAGGAAAAAATGACACTCACCAAGGTTAAATAAGGCAAAGAGTATAAATTCCAAGCAAATTTTCTATAATCAAGAAATGTCCTTTGCAACATGTTCAAATTCTTCAAATATTAGAGTGACACTTACTGTGATATACAAAATCATTAACTCGTGGAGAAAGACCCATTTCCCTCTCGGACTAGGTTAGTGTGGTGGATGTTGTTGCTACTGATGATGTGTATAATGCATCAATGAGAAATAAGGGCCCTCTCGGGCTATGCTCTGTCCATTTGGCTCTTGGCACTCCATGTTTACAACCTTTGGGCCTTGAGACATAATCTCCTTAGTTACCCCCAGGTTGAGAGTAACAAGGCCTTAAACATGGTTAATGAAGGAAAAAAAAATTGTGGGATTGAAATTAATATCCTAGGGCTCATAATCTATTAATGGCACCTTGAACCACCACATAAGCCCTCTAGATGAAATCTTTGACCCCCGTATACGATATGGGAACTATTAGAAAATTTTAGACACAATGGATGGGTCTTGAGACCTTAACCATGGTATTGGGACACAATAAATTATGTTAGGACCTAAATGAAGCTTTTAAGGCCCATGATCTATGAATGAGTCCTTGAACCACTAAAAAGTCCCTTTAGAGGGGATGTTTGGCCTTCAATTGAGATATGGGTGCCAATTGGAAGTTTTGTGCACCAAGGATGAGTCTCAAGGTCTTCTTTTTTTTTTAAGTAAAAAAAGGGGAGAATCCTTCTATTCAATCCATGAAAAAAGTACAAAGTGATACATCGATTTGCTGATGGGAGATGGACCCCCAGAAAGAGAACAGGGGATCACTTGAAACTAGCCTATGCTAAGAGAGAGCCCCATAGAGTGTGTGGACAAAGCAAGATGAAACATTACAATATAAGGAGAAAGGGTCGGATCATTGTGTTGGCCGGTGAGGATCCCTTCTACCTTTTTTCTTACGAACATCAATCCAACCAGAGGAGCTGATAGGCTCGACAACTTTTACCACCAAATCCAGATGGTCTAAGGAAGTGCCGTAATTTTGAGTTGTTAAATCTAGGGGTGCTTCTCTGTCGCTGTCTGAGTTGTCTGATTCATGAGGATGCTTCTAAGTCCCCGTGAGCGGGGCTGTGATCATGATTTTGTCAATTGTTTCCCCCTTTTCGAGAGGTGGGTGCAAGGACTTAATTACGGGCGTTGGAATCATGACTTTTGAATCTTCAGGATTTTGTGCTAAGGCCGCAGGATGGTGTTTTGGGTCGACAGTTGATTGCTGAGTGAAAGTTGGGGCCTGCGGAGGCATTGTGGAAGGCAGAGGAGTTGGAGCGTCTTTTTGGTGTTGTTTGTTTTCAGAGGAAGGGTTCGGGCGTCTTTTGTGAGATTTTAGTCCTTGCCAACCATTGGCTCTTTTCCGTGCTCCTGAAGTTGAGGAAGGGATTGGGGATAGAGGACAAGTTACCTGGAGGTGCCCTATTTGCTAACAGGAGCGGCATCTGAAGGCAATGTTCTCATAATCGACCATCTGTGTGAAAGGATTTCCCTCCTCCCAATCTATAAGAATCTTATCCGGTAGCCCTTGACTGAGGTCAATTTCAATGCATATGTGGGTGAAAGTGATGAAGCCTTTCGCTATCTTGTCTGTGTCTATCTTGATAAATCTACCCAACGCATTGCCCAGGGTGGGTAAAAAAGATGAAGAATAGAAATGCAGGGGTAAATTGGGTAGTCTTACCTAGACCGGTGTAGTCATGGCTATCATGGTTAGTGGATTGAAGTCGGGGAACCATCTCTGCATGGAGAGACCAAATCTACCCCAGAACCATGGACCTTGCTCTAGCACACGTTGAATTTTGGCTTCTGTGGAGAAGTTGACGATGAAGAACCCCTTGGAGCAGAAGAACAACTCATGACCTTCCGACCAGGTCTTGTTGACCCATTCCTTTAGTGCAGGGGCTAAGGGCCAAAGTCTGTTGAAGCGGAAAATGAGGGCTTTTTCCTGGTAGATAAAGGCATAGCCATAGACTTGGGGATCTTTGACTTTTGCTATTGGAGGTTTTTTGCACTGCTCCACAATGAAGGCAGATCCAAAGTTCTCCTTTACTTTTGAAGATTCAGCCTTGATCCTCGAGGGAGCGGAAGTCCCTGATTTCATAGCATTCTTGTAATAGCTTGGATGAGTGATTGAAGGTGCTCCTCCACGCAAACGAGAAGTGAGAGAAATGGTTGCATTTTTTAGATTCCCATAGTCCCGTAGCAGAGAGCCATCCCCAAGCTGTCGTCCTTTGAAAATTAGTCGTTGGAACCTAGGCAAAGTACCTGTAGCCTGGTGGATTTGGGTTTTGAGCTCAAAAAGGGAGTCTGATTCTTGAGCCTGTAAGCAGAGAGAAGATCCGACAATGGGTTTTAAAAAAAGGGGGAAGCTTGCCGCAATCTCGGAGCTAGTCTTGCCACGATGTGCAGAATGTAACCTCGCTCTTGCATTACTCTTAACTAGATTCCTATACTAGAGCGAAGGCGGAGAATCCTCCAAGAGCCGTAGATCACTGAGGTCTCTGCTAGTTGAATGGCTTTCGATCTTTAGATCAAGGCGGCGACGGTAGCTAGGGTTTAGCGCTTGTCGCACCCACAGTCTGTTCTCAGCATTGATCTGGTCCCAAATTGTTGGTTCTCTCTCACCAGAGAATGAGTTGGAGCCACCCTCCTTGGTTTCTTTTGTGCCGTCTACTAACCTTATCGCCGAGATGAACCATTTCTTCCATCCTGGTGCTGGAAGCCCGACGAAGACTCCATCTACGGGGACTGGCTGTGTTTCCATTTTGGGATCCTTCTCCATGGGTTGTTTCTAGTCCATCTCGGCCCTTATGACACCCCCTTGCATGAGTTCTTCGATGGGCACATCGAGGGCCTGTCTATCTGCCTTCCCGGCCAAGAGCTTCACCTCCTGCACAATGTGGATTCCGCAACCGGCATCAAGATCCGACGCATAAAGATGATTGATCGCCATATCCTTGAGCGGTGTTGGCCCATGACCGGCATGATGCTCGATTCTCAAGGTATTAACCACAGTTAGAGGAGGAAATAAAGCACCTTGAGTCCTATATAAATATTTTAAGGATTCGGTCCATGAATATGGCCTCAAAGTACCACATAGTCTCTCTAAGAGGGATCTAATCTATAAACTGTCGTGGATATTGTTATGACCCAAAAGGGGAATATATAGGGTTAAATGTATATGATATGACCCCAATGGGGGGAATATATGTGGATAAATGTACATGTAATGTGTGTGTGTGATAAGGTCGACATAATAGTAAATGTGCCTTATGTGCAAGTGTGAATAGGTATATATAGAGATCGTGTATTCATTATGGTAGACATGTGGATTGTGATGTATGAATGTATTTGGTTATGTGGAGGAGGTTCTCCTATTATAGTTATCATGTAACTTATCTATATTGGAGTTGTGCTCCACTCTCACATTATGTACATGGTGTGCATTTATTTTCTGTTATGATATTTTTAAGCATTCATATCTTTACATTTGGTATCATATCATTGATCCTAGGGTTTTTCTTCCTCAAGCAAGTCATCTTGGCATTTTCTCCATAACTTGTTTTTTGGTCCTCTTCAGAAAGAGAAACTTGGAGGCTATGTATAAGATATATCAAGGTACATGTGGTACGAATTTCAACTTCTGGGTCATTGTAATTTTAATACCCCAGTTTTGAGTCCCCATACTAAATAATGTATTTTGGTTTATTTGATGAAAGGCTAGAGCTCCCAAACAATTGAAAGAGGCAGGAGTGCCTAGGAAGTGTAATTATTTGATCATCATTAATAATAAAATACATCATCGGCTTCTATATGGATAAGCACAAGAGTTATAGGGGGATTTGATTCTACGAAAGAGGGGGATAAGTCATTTTATTATATTTTTATTTACCCATAATTGTTTTAATGGAGAAATATGGTTGCATGAGCTTCGTGGAGGAAGGCAACGTGGTTCTTGATTTCTCATGTATATATATATACCCATATTGTGGGTAGGTTGGGGGTTCTTTTCCATTCACTCTTTCACACTTTCATTCATTGTTTCTCATTTATCATTCCTCATTCATTCTTGTTCTTGGATTGGGACATGGGGGTGAATTGTTGAGGATGAAGTCAATTTTTGTTGGATGTAGTAATTGTTCGTGTATTCCATCCATGAATTAATTCCTGCATGCTTGAGATGCTTTGATAATTGTTAATTTTTGTTCACAACTGTGAATCTTGAGAGTCCCAACATGGATATTCTTGGCTAGATGCACTGGAGCCCTAGAAGGAGGTGGATATCTTGAGGGATTGCATGGAAGAGAAGGGGTTCCATTCTCATGGGTTGTGCATGTTGGAAAGAAGAGAGATAGTGTAATTCATATTGTTTTGTGCTAAGTAACCTGTGAGATCTTGAGTGTTGACTTGTTTGGGAGGTTGAGTGACACCCTAGAACCATCCTTGTGGATTCATATCCCTAGATCGGGGGTGACCTATTGTTGAGACTTAGAACAACAGTGTCTATGGTTGGGTGGAACATCGTTGGTATGCATCCAATTGGTGATTTATTTAATAAAGATACGTTCTCTCTCTCTCTCTCATGGTTTTCTTTGTTGTATAGTTATTTTCTCCATGTAATATTATTGTCTCTAAGATATGATGTGTTTATACTAATCTTGTTTGCTGGTTATTTTCATGCATGACATGTTAATATTTTATTTTTACAATTAACAAGATTCATGATGAATGCATGTATAAATTCCATGCTTCTTCATTTAATCAATTGATATTAGAAATGCATAATAGCCCAAGAGGGAGAATTTAGAGATACGTGGAAAGTGGGTATGTTTTCGATCAGAGCATGGAGCAAATCATATTTAAAAGAAAAGAAAAAATTCCAGTTTTTCTTCACTAGGTGTGTCACTGATTGGTATTAGATCCATATGTTTACAACACTCAGCCTTGAAGGGGCCTGTTACAAAAATTCTGGTGTTATTTCTTGAATCAATTATTGGCTATCAGACGATGTCAAGGTGTAACAATGTCAATATCACCATGGAAATAGTTCTCAGGTGATCCATAATGACCCTAACATCTCAACCATCCTTCCCTTTGTGATGTGAGCCTCTAAATCAACAATATTCCTAGCAAGGAAACCAACGAACAACCACCATCGATCAATATTCTAAGTGGGTTATCCATCGTCAATCTCTAGATTGTGTAAATATTTATTCCACGTGCATGTGGGGAAAGGAGAATGAAAAATATATATAAAAAGGAAAAACCTTTGTCACATGTGCATGAATCATGAAGAGTCACGAAAACATGTAGAGTTGCACCGTGTGTAATTTTGGTCATCATGTTAAACACATAATCTATATTTCCATTCGATGAGCCATCATCCATTGTACCTTTCCAGCTATCATCCTGTGATATGCCTCCCTGTTTCCATGTGTTAGTAGACCAAAATGACATGTGAGATGGTGGGCCCTTATTGGGCCTAAACCTTTGGTTGGTCTCCCTTAATTGATGATCGTTGGATATGAGGATGGATTGATATCCACCATTGGTCAGAGGAAACTTCCATTGGGATATCCGAGTGAAATATTGTTATCATAGTCTGACGACGAGGGACTCTAATAGTCGTTGATCCATCAAAGAGTGGCTTTGGAGATATTTGGGTTGTTGGATTCATTGTGGTGAGTGTCATCAAAGTCTGAGGGTCAGAGTGACCTTGGATGCCCGAAGTGGAGGCACTCTGATGGGAAGGACTTTGAGAGTGAAGGAGGACCATCGATCTATCATGAAATATTACCATGATCTCATCCATAGATCTAGTGTGGTTTGGGTAGGAGGAGAGAGAATGGCGATGTCACGGTGACATGGTGTGATAGCTCGGAGGTCAATGTGATAAGGATGCCAACATGGGAATAAATGTACTTGGAGGATGTATGTGTTTAAATTTTGTTGGTTGATGGGATAAGATTGGTCCGAGTTGGGTGTGGAGGCCCTTAGGCCTTCACTTTAAATATTAACCCTTAGATCTATAGGATGATAGATATCGATCGTTCATCGAAGGTGTGTTGGTTAGAGTGAGTTGTAGTCCTGGAGTGGGATGCACTCCAATGGGAGGAAAATTGAGGAATGATCTACGTCATTTATTAGTGAGTGGGAATGAGGTAATGACAGTCATCGATCTATCGTGGGTCCCAGAGGGCCGAGTAAGAAAATTTAAATGCAGGGACCTTAAATGTCGAGCATTGTGAACTTTGACCAAATCCTAACTATTGGAGGACGCGATTAGGAATAATTGGATCCATTGTAGGGAGTACAGTTGGAGCGCGGTGGTCGAAGTGGTCAGTGAGACGAAATTTAGGATAATTTGATGGAAAGGGATCCGAGAAGAAATCTGAGCCATAGAACAATAGAAGGGAATATATGACATCAACCATAGATATCATGGGGCCCATCTGTAGCATGGAGAATGGGTGCTAAGAGAGGAGAGTAACCATTGTGAAAGTGGAGACTCCGAAACAATCAAAGTCATTAGTTCCCCTACTCCAAGGACCATTAGATATTCCATAAGGGTGATATCAGGCTAGTTCTTTTTGAGTGGGTAGTGAAGCTTGGAGTGGATGCACTCCGACGGAGAAGATTTCGACGATAAAGAAAGGCTACAAAGTGTTTCGAAATGTTGATTGGGGTATCAAGGGACTAGGTGGTAGGTGCCACGTCAATTCTTGTGTTATCACCACATCGAATGACACAAGTGAGTAAATTCCATGTGACGTTAAAGTGGAATTTAATGAATAACAACCTAAGGATTTTTAGAAGGCCATAATGTTTTTCCTTGAGCTCGAAATTAAGTAAGAAAATAGTCACTAGAAATATATCGAAGAGAGGAATTTAGTTATGCACCCATAAAATTATTTCGAGCAATATAAGTCACAACCAAATCAAAATAAAATGACTGATGGCCTTAGGTAAAATTGAAAAGAAAAAAATTATGTATATAATTCTTTTACAGTCCTTTCCGGAAATTCTTATACATGCTTATGATTTCATTTTGGCTAACAAATATTATGTCACATGCACACTCTTTTACATAATTAAGGGATATAAACATGATAAGAATGTAGATATGGGAAATGGAGTAAGGGGAAGTATCCTTCAGTCATGATAAAGAATCCTAGGTTCAAAACACAGTGTTGGAAATGCATAGATAGAATCAAATGGACACAAGGACAGAGGGGAACAAGAGACATTAATAGAGACTATGAGAAGCCTAAAAATAGAAGTGCGGAGTTATAAAGCAGACAATGAGAGATTAATGAAAGAACATAACCAAATAAATTCTCAAGTAATGTGAAGCATAAATCCATTGCATAAACAAGAAAATAAGGGATCAGGCTCAAGACACAAAGAAGGAGGAAAGCAACATGAAAGAAGAGATAACTACAGAGGGACTAGTTATTCTAGAAGTGCTAGTAAGACTCATAGGCAACACTCACCTCCTCACTCAATAAGGAAACTTTATGCATATGACGACTCCATAAGTAGTCCAAAGGTGTCTCATGTTAGGCACTAAAGAAGAAGACATGAATTGGATAACTTACAAGGAGAGTTAAGGAAGATTAAGACACTATCCTTTGATGGTGAAAGAGAAAAGGAAGATGATTTTGAAGCATGGTTTCTCGGAATTAGGAAGTATTTTCAATTGTGCAACTATTCAACTAATATTGAAGCAAGAATTGACATATACCATTTGCATGGAAAATATTCTATGTGGTGTGATCAAATGAAGAAAGTTGAACACATTAATGAGAGTAGGATCACTTGGAAAAAGTTCAATATATATTTTTAGAAGGAGTACCTTTCAAAGAACTTCTATGACAAGAAAATGCAAGAGTTCTTTGAACTCAGGCTAGGAAGCATGACCATGGAAGAGTATGAAAATAATTTCTTGGGATTTATAAAGTATGTGGGGTTTATAAAGGATGAGAAGGTGAAAATAAAGATGTTTTTGAGTGGACTTGCTTCATTCTATAAAGAGAATATTCAATATGATGAACCTATAAATTTGACATAAACCATTAGGAAGGATAAGTACATGTATGAGAAACGAAAGGGAAGAGAGTCTTTGTAGAGATAATGGAAGGATAAGAAAACAGAGAAGTACGATCAGAGAAGGAAAGGATTCAAGCCTCCTTTCTATTGGAGAAATTTCTATTTTCGACACACTAGTTCAGTGGGAATTAACTAACTAGTTCTATTTTAAACTTTCTATTTTTACCATCACTATTATGCATGCATGCATTCCTAAGGAAAGTTAAATATTTGATTTCTTTTCTTAATTATGGAATGTTTTTCCCTATATATGAGTGCATTCAACTCATTCATTGTATCATATTGATCATGATCTATGTATCAATCATCAACTCATTGGAGTAGTGTGAATATATTTTCTCATTCTTCCATATTGAATCTCTCTTCCTTTTCTTGATAAGCTTTTTTTGTGCATGCTTTAGCTAGATCTCCTTTCCAGGTTTCCATGAAACACTGGCATGGTATCAAAGCTATGTTGCTTGGAGCAAGTTAGACAAGCCAAAGAATAAGGAAAATCGGGGTTTCAACGAGCTAAATCCGTGGTCGTACCTTTCAGTAGTTATTCCTCCAACAATATTACGATTTTGAAGAAACAACCCACACAGAAAGTAAATCAACCCATTTTGGAAGTGGGTTTTCAACCGTTTGGAAATATTCTTCATCGTTTGTTCATAAAGTAAGCCGTGAGATAGCCTCTTGAAAATGATACGAATCCGTGGTCATACCTTTCTATAGTGATTGCTCCCAAAAATATTAATTTTTTGAGGAAACGACCCTAGAGAGAAGTAAATAGACCCATTTTGGAAGTGGGTTTTCAACCATTTGGCAATATTCCTCACCATTTGATCAAAAAGTAAGTTGGAATATCATCTCTTGAAACTAATACGAATTTTCACTTAAAGTGCCCTTTCTACCGTGATTTATTAATTTTTCACTTGCAGATTGAGAGTAAATTTTTAGAAACAGTGGGAGAGATGGATATGAAAACTATTATACAGTCAAAATTGGTGGTAATCCTCACACCATACAATTATTTTGATTGGAAGCCCAAGGCGACATTCCAACTCAAAATAAAAGGATTGTATAATTTGACGATGGCAATAGAAACAAAACCTACATCAACAATTGAGAAGATGAGATGGGCGAACCATAAGGATGAGGCCACATAACTACTTCTTGAGTTAATCTCCATTGATATATGGTTTCATGTTGCCACATCCAAGACTCCAAACGAGAAATGGACCACCTTGGAAGGACTCTTTGAAAAGCAGGATGAGATGCGCGGTCATATGCTTGAGGTAGAGCTAAATACCTTAGACCCTAAATTTTTTGATAATATACAAGATTTTTTTAGGAAATTTAAATCTTTGCTATTGAGCTTGGGTGAATGTGGTATTTATAAGTGTACATAAGAGAAACAACTTATTCTAACAATCTTGGCCAAGCTAGGACCAGAATACAATGTATATGTCTCCAATTTCCATTTTGGCAGATGTCTTTTGAGCGCAAATTGGAAAATGCCTGCGATGGCTCAGTTCATTGAGTCTCTCACACAAGAGAAGACAAAACTCATATAGATGGGTCTCTTGAAAGATCCCAAAGCACATGCACTCATCATGCATGATGAAAAAGGGTTAGCTAATCAGAAATCGAAGCAGAAACAAAAGGAGCTATTACATCCAGAGTCAAAGAAGGAGGGATATTCCAAACCCTCCAAGGACTATTTAGGTTCCAAAGACTCTTCATATTCCAAGAAGAAGAAGAAGGGAAAGCAGTGCACTTACTACAATAAACTGAATCATGAAGAATCAACATGCATGAAGAAATAGATTGATCTTATGGCAAATGCACTTCAACAGAACAACCTTGGAAACTTCATTCCATAGGGAGTTAAGAAGCAGAAGGAAGAAGATCATGCTCCTAAGAAAGGTAATCATCATGCTCTGGTTGAAATTAATTCCTCATATGATTCATGGATTATAGATTCTAGTGCATCCCATCATATGGCAGTGAAAGATGAAGTTTTCTCTTCTTTGAGTCCATGTTCAAGACCCCCTATTCTCATGGGGGATGATACTCCAGTAGCAATAGCAGGAGAAGGGAGAGTGGAACTCCACAATGGAAGTTTTGAGAATGTTCTACATGTTCCAAATATTTCTATGAATCTTCTCTTAGTTTATCAGATCACTTAGAAAGGTAAAAAGGTTGAATTTACATCAGATTCAGTTTCAATAATTGACATGCATGACAATTCCATCATTGCAATTGGTGAGGTGGATCACAAGTCAAGGTTGTATAAATTCAAAAATTTTTCTGATGATGAATCCTCTATTCTACTTACACATAAGGAGATTACTTTGCATGCACCTCTAGTGCGACATGCATATACTCTTGTTATTCCATCAGTTTCAGACATCAAAGATGATTCCATACACTTAGATTCTATACATGGAAATAAGAAGGTAGTACATCTAGATATGAAACCACCTCCGAAGCTTCAGCAGATGCCCAAGGAGGAACATACCACACTTCAGCCAGCAGGAAACCTTGCAGAAAATCCATTGGATTCGAGGAGGACTCTATCTCATCATGAGGAGTCTTCTCATGTATTTTCAGCTTCAGAACTTGCAATGTCCATGCATTGTTATATGGTTCAATCTACTGATATGCAGACCTACAATAAGGTTGTGGAAAAGATATTATGGCAAGAAGCCATGCAAGAGGTGCTTGACTCTCTGCTAGAGAATCATACTTGGAATCTGGTTCTACTTCCACCAGAAATGAATATTTTCAGGTGCAGATGGGTCCACAGGATCAAGAGGTACAAGGTCTGACAGGTTTTCAAAGGACTTCATCGGATACATAAACATTTCTACATATTCACGAAGACTTTCAGTGAGCATAAGTTTCAAACTTTGTGGGATCGTCTTGCAGTGAAGAGCACAGTTCCCTAGCAAATGCCATTTTCTTCTTTTGATACATTATCTTTTGAGGGGGGGTTTTGTTCCCACGTGGTTTTCCCTCTTTCCTCACTTTTATTCAGTGTTCATTAGTTGCATTGTACATGAGTACCTAATATATCCTAGTAGCTGGGACTCATTTTTTACTCCATAGTGATGTTCAGGGGGGGTGTTGGAGAATTTTATATTTTTGACACACTAGTTTAGTGGGAGTTAACTAACTAGTTCTATTTTAGACTTTCTATTTTTACCATCACTATTATGCATGCATGAATTCCTAAGGAAATCTAACTGCTTGATTTCTTTTCTTAATTATGGAATCTTTTTCCCTATATATGAGTGTATTCCTCTCGTTCATTGTATCATATTGATCATGATCTATGTATCAATCATCATCTCATTGAATTAGTGTGAATATATTTTCTCATTCTTCCATATTGAATCTCTCTTCATTTTCTTGATAAACTTTGTTTGTGCATGCTTTAGCTAGATCTCCTGTGTAGGTTTCCATGAAACATTGACACTTTCAATAGAAATATCCCAAACAAAAATCAACAAGATCAGTCCACTAAGGATGATTCCAAGAGAGAAGAATCCTTGGGAAAAAGGGGAAGAACACCAATCCAATGTTGGGGATGCAAAGAAGATCACCTGTACAAAGATTTCCCTCTCGGAAAAGACAAAGTGAATACCATGCACATGATCAAAGAGGCGACAACATTAGAAGATATGGGAAGAATATATGCAACCCTAGAAGATCGAAAAACAGAGTACCAATCCAATATGATCGAGGTGGAAGGTAAGATAATTAATCACACCGTTGCTATCTTAATTGATTTAGGAGAAAGCCATTATTAAATTGATCCTAAAATAGTGGATATATTACATTTGGAGAAAACTAATATTGAGAAATCAAGTTTGGTTCAACTAGCCATTGGAACCAAAAGAAGGATCAATGAGGTTTTTAGAAGTTTCCCAATAAATTTGAATGGAGTAGGTACAATTTTTGACATGAATATCATCCCATTAGGATCTTATGATATTCTAATTGGAATGGATTGGTTGGAAAAGCATCATGTTGTTCTAGACTTTCATAAAAATACATATACATGCCTTGATGAAGAAGGAAAACAAATCATTGTGAAAGGAATTCCAAGACCCATTTATATAAGGGATATTTCAACCTTACAACTGAAGAGATGTTTCGGGAAATGATGTCAATTGTATGAAACCCATGTGGAGGATCCATAAAAGAAAAGAGGTCCAAGCCTTGAATATTTTTCAGTACTTCAAGGGTTTGAAGATGTATTCCAATAAATATCAGGGTTTCCACCAAAGAGGGAGATATATGTCTCTATTGATTTAGTACCAAGAGTATCCCCAGTATCAAAAGAACCTTACATAATGAGTACACCATAATTGAAATAATTACAAATGCAGCTGGAAGAATTGATGAACAAAGGGTACATACATCCAAGTGTTTCACCTTGGGGAGAACCGATAATCTTTTTCAAAAGAAGGATGGAACATTGAGACTATGTATTGAATTTATACAACTGAATAAATACACTATGAAAAATAAGTACCCTCTACCCAACATTGATGACCTCTTTGATCAACAAAGAGGGGCAAAGATATTTTCAAAAATATAATTGAGATTAGGATACCACCAGGTAAGAATCAAGGAAGAAGACATCAATAAGACAACCTTTAGAACCAGGTATGGGCATTATGAATTTGTAGTGGTGCCATTTGGGGCTGAACAATGCCCCAATTTTCTTTATGTGCTTAATGAGTGAAAAATTCATAAATTATCTTGATAAGTTTTTCATTGTATTCTTGGATGACATACTTATCTATTCTAAGTCACAAGAATAGCATGAACATCACTTAAAGTTGGTATTGCAAGTGTTGAGGGAATATTAGTTGCACACCAATCTTAGTAAGTTTTCTTTTTACCAAGAAAAGATCCATTACTTGGGACACATTATTTCAGAATGAGGTATAGCAGTGGATCCAGAGAAGATTGAAGCCATTAGAGGATGGCCAACACCCAGGAATGTTTTAGAACTCATATCTTTTATGAGATTAGCTGGTTACTACAAAATATTTATAGTGGGGTTCTCTAAGATTGCTCATCCCATCACTTCTTTGCAAAATAAGGGAATTAAATTTGAATGGAAAAATGATTGTGAAGAGAAATTTAATTTGTTGAAAGAATTACTTACTAGTGCACCCATTTTAAAAATTGTTGACCCAAATGAAAATTTTATGGTATGTATAGATGCATGAAAGGAAGGACTTGGTGGAGCCCTCACTCAAAATAGACATGTCATTGGTTATGAGTCCAAAAATATTAAATAACATGAGAGGAATTTTGTCACATGTGACTTGGAACTTGTTTCCATAGTTCATGCATTGAATATGTGGAGGCATTATCTCATGGGAAAGAGATTTGAATTAAGAACATACCATAGTGGTCTAAAATATATTTTTGAACAAGCAACTTTGAATTCCAGGAAGACAAGATGGTTGGAATTTTTAAATGAATATTATTTTGACATCAATCGTATCAAAGGAAAAGAAAATAAAGTTGTTTATGGACTTAGTAGAAGAATACATCTCATGCATAATACAACAATTAGTATGCATCAGTCAAATTTGAAGAGAAAGTTTTTAGATGTCACTGTTACATATCACCATTACCTATAGGTAAAGAAAGGTTATAGTAGGAAAATGTACAACATAAAATTAGAGAATATGAGATGAAGGAAGATGGATTACTTATGCATAAAAATAGAATTTATGTTCCTAGTTTTGGAGAACTTAGGAATTTGGTATTAAAAGAAATGCATAATGTCTCGTATGCTAGACATCATGATTACCAGAAAACAATTGCAGTAGTGAGAAGCCAATTATTTTGGCTAGGAATGAAGAAAGATGTTGTTGATTACATCATCGGATGTATGGAATGTGAGAGACTGAAGGATGAGCGTAGACACCCAACGAGCTTGTTATAGCCATTACCATTTCCAGAGAAGAAATGGGAAGTGGTAACCATTGATTTTATAACTAAATTTCCCAGGACAACAAAGCAACATGATTCGATAATGGTAGTGGTCAATAAATTGACAAAGGCCACTCATTTTGTCCCTATAAAAATGGCACATACAACAACTAATATTACAAAAATTTACATGAGTGAGATTGCTAGGTTGCATGGCATACCTAAGGCAATTGTATCATATAGAGATACAAAGTTCACCTAAAACTTTTGGAGGGGATTATTCAAGGTATTTGGCACAAATTTGAACTTTATCACAACATACCATCCACATTAAGATGCATAGAAAGAGAGAGTCAACCAAGTGATTGAGGGCATGTTCAGAATGCATGTGATGGATAAGCCATCTAAGTGGGAAAATTACTTGCATTTGGTTGAGTTTGTCTATAATAATTGGTATCAATATTCATTGAAAATGATCCCACTTGAATCTTTGTATGGTAGGAAATGCAATACTCTAGTGAGTTTGGATAACCCAACTGATAGAGTGGTACTTGGGCTAGAATTTCTCAAGGATATGGAAGACAAAATTGTTAGAATTAGGTAGAATTTGAAGGCAGCACAAGATAGACAAAAAAATTATGCAGATAAAAACATGACAAAAAGGGGGTTTAAAGTGGGAGAGCATGTACTTTTGAAAGTTAGGCACAAGAATATCTCCTTGAAGTTAGGCAACTGTACAAAGCTAGAATCCATATTTTGTGGTCCATTTGAAATATTGGACTTAATAGGGCCAATTTCATACATGCTTACATTTCTTGCTTCCATGAATGTGCATAATGTATTCCATTTCTCTTTGTTTGAAAAAGTATGTACATGATCCTAACCATGTTATTGATTAGAATTTGATTTAGGTAGAACCAGAGGGAGACTTTCAGGTGAAACCAATGTGCATATTGGAAAAAAAATTCAAAGTACTCTGGAATCTAGTTATAGAACTGGAAAAAGTGCAGTGGACCTGCTACGGTCCTGAAGATGCTACTTGGGAGAATGAAGATTCCATTAAAGTAGAGTACCCACAACTTTTTGAATAATTTTGAAATTTTGATTTTTTGCTTTGTATATGCACTAAGGACAATGCCAAAATAAGGGGGAGAATGTAATACCCCAATTTTGAGTCCCCATACTAAATAATTTATTTTGGTTTAATTGATGAAAGAATGGAGCGCCCAAAAAATTGAAATAGGATGGTGTGCCTACGAAATGTAATACTTTGATCATCATTCATAATAAAATACACCACAAGCTACTAGACGAAAAAGGACAAGTGTTATAGGGGGCTATTATTCCATGAGAGAGGCAGATTAAGGGGATAAGTCATTTTATTATATTTTTGTTTACCCATAATTGTTTTAATGGAGAGAAATGGTTGGATGAGCTTCTTAGAGGAAGGCCACGTGGTTTTTGATTTCTCATGTAAATATATATACCCATCTTGTGGGAAATTTGGGGGTTCTTCTCCATTCACTCTTTCACAATTTCATTCATTATTGCTCATTTATCATTCCTCATTCATTCTTGTTCATGGATTGGGACATGGGGGTGAATTGCTGAGGATGAAGCCATTTTTTTTTGGTTGTAGTAATTGTTGGTGTATTACATCCATGAATTAATGCTTGCATACTTGAGATGTTTTGGAAAGTGTTAGGTTTTTTTCACAACTATGAATCTTGAGAGTCCCAGCATCGAGATTCTTGGCCAGATGCACTAGAGCCATGGAAGGAGGTGGATAGCCTAAGGGAATGCATGGTAGAGAAGGGCATCCATTCTCTTGGGTTGTGCATGCTGGAAAGAAAAGAGATGGTGTAATTTGGATTGTTGTGTGCTGAGAAACTTGTGAGAGCTTGAGTGATGACTAGTTTGGGAAGCTTAGTGACACCATGGAACCATCCTTGTAGATTCATAGCACCTGCTCAGGGGTGACCTACTGTTGATAATTGAAGCAACAACATCTATGGTTGGGTGGAACATCCTTGATTTGTATCTATTTGGTGATTGATTTGATAAAGATACATGCTCTCTCTTTGTCATGGTTTTCTTTGATGTATATTTATTTCCACTGTGTAATATTATTATTTGAGAGATATGATGTGTTTATACTAATAATGTCCGCACCTACCAAGATGTTTTCGATGAAACATGGCTTCATTGAAATGTCAATGGATAGAGTTTTCAAAATGTTGGCCAAATTCCCTTATGAAAATGCATCATGAGTCATAATGGGAGATTTGTACCATTGAACACTACCCGGAGTGGTAGGATTTTTAATGTCATCCTCCAACTATTCCAAATAAGGAATAAATGACATATGGTGGTGCATGTCATCCCATGGCCTTTCAAATGAAGCAATGGATTCCATGATAGCCTCATTGGAAGGAAACTCAAGATCAAGGAAGTCACGTGAAGCTAGAGTAGGAGCGATGGCCCATGATGGATTGGAATATTGATCAAATTCCACATCTCATTGGAGATTCATATTACGGACAATATATTTTGACTAAATTGCATATAGGAAATATCAATCTCTATGAGAAACATGTTATCTCCATAAGACTCTACTTCCTCAAGGTGAGGTACCACCCAAGGATAAAAATGCTCTAGGGATGTGCTAGTAATGAAAGAAATCATGTTAATAGGATCAACATTCAAAAAAGGTGGGGGGAAGGTAAATGTACCCATAAAGGAGGCATATCTGAACATCCTCACACCGATGCTCATATACACACTCTTGGAATCACTCACAAAGGGCACATTGGATCCTGCATTGGTCCTAAGGCCAGGTGTGCACTGGAATACTAACAAAATGATAAATATCATCTCATAGAAACAAGTGAACAAAAGTATTAGGTTATACTCTAAAGGGCATTGAACCATTCCACCTTAACAAATATGGTATTACCACCTAACGTAATGGGTAATGTGGTCATTATACAATGAGGATGAAACATGTTTCCATTGAAATCCTTTAGCATGGTGTTAGATGGTTCAATCTTTGGAGAGCCAATATATTTCCAACATGAGATGGACATGATAAAAGTTGAGGTGCATTCATCAACCACCATTCAATATATTATTTTCCCACACACTATAACTTGAATATGAAAAAAAATTTGGTGGGAGAGCCTACTCCAATATTGGTCCAAATAAAATGTAATCAAAATAGACTCCAGGGGGTCAACCCCTCCTATCACTAATAACATTACCTTATTTTTCTTTGGGAAACTCTGTAGGATTTCAAGAGTAGACATGGCAAATAGTTCCTAGGCCAAGTCTTCCATAATGTTGTAGTTGTGGGAGGCCTGTGCATTGTGATTATAATTTGTTCGTTGAAGAAAAACCTTGGGTGGGAGAAACATTATCTAAAATGATGGGTTTTGTATCTAGAGAGGGACACCAGGATTGGAAGAGGGTACTCGATCCTGATTCATTGGATCAACCTCAAGAGTATTATATTTATGAGCTCGTTTGCAAGGAAGCCATTTAGTCACACATGAGAAATTTACCATTCAAGGATGATCCATCAAAATGAGGGGCACCTTCCATGCCCCATTGTAGAGGGATAGGGTTTATGGAAACCATTTTCTATGGCTGGGGGGAAATGGATGTGTCAAAACAACAAGCTACTAGGGATATTTCTTCTGGGTAATGTACCTATGAATTTCATCCACTTTTGAACATTGGTGTATAGGATAGTCCTCTCCACAAATATTGCATGGGAATGATCTAGGTGGATATCGGTGGCTGCCCACCTATTCCACTGGCTCGAAAAAGAAAATTACACCTTGGAATTTTTTCGACAGTTTTTCGGGATCCGAACTTCCGGGGCCGTTTTGAGGCCTTAAACGACAATTTTTTGGGGATTTGGGTCCCAGGTGGTAGTTGGAGGCACTGACCTGGGACAGTCGAAATTTTTTCTTCTCGGTTAGACCTTTCCAATGGGCTATCGTGCGCCTAAAACATAGATCGTATGCAAAAGTTACGACCCTAAGAAGTTGATGTACTAACTTACCCAAACGGGGCCCACATGACTTTTGGCGCTTCATCTTCTAGGGTTAGGTTTTTTTATGTCTAGGGTTTTTGAAACTCTTGTTTATTGTAAAACAACTTCAGATCCTCATTTTAACCATCTTCTTTCGAATGAGCACAGTCATCACATCTCTTCTCAGAGATAAGCCGCCACCATTCCAACAAGCTTGTTTTCTGCTGCATTTTACAGTTTCAACTTATTTCCTTATTGTATAGAAAACCAATTTTACTCTATCTCTGTTATTTTGTGTTAAGCATATTTTAATAATATGTATTCATTTTGTTCCACTCATAAAATCCGGATCAGGGAACCTATTACTCTTCTTCTCGTTAGTGCCTCCACTAGTGTTTGTTTGTTTTGGAGAAGTCACACGCTCATTATTAGAATTATTTTTCTTCTTCTTCTTCTTTCTATGTTTCTAAGGATTCTTTGGTTGCATGGAATGTACTAAATTAACCTCATAGGTTTGAATAGGGACTTGATAATTTTGAGTGGTGGGCACATTGATTGGTGGGTGTGATGAGATGTTCAATTGACCTAGTTTTCCAAATAATTTTCCCATAGATACATTGGACAAAAAACCTACTACACCATCGACATGGGGTCCTGGTTTTAGCTTATGCAGATTTTTCAATGACCTTTGATCATGCAGGGTAATGTCATATAAGGTGTTATAGTAATAGTAGATCAAATATAAATTAGAGGCACTTAAAATGGCCTTCTCTTTGGTAACCACCCCTAGCATCACTACATCCTTGGCTTTGGGTGGTAGAAAAGACTTAGTGAATCAATCCATAAATATTTGGTCAAGAATTTGAGCCTTAATTAACCTAGATTTCCATCTCCACTCATGGATGTGATTACAAATTTTGGTGGAGGTATCCTGATGAAAATATGTCAAAATATTTATTCCTATCTCATATGTAATTCTTAATTGAAAATGCATTAAAAATGGCATGGTCAAGGTTACATCAAATTTATTGAAGGAATCAATCTTAATTTCAATATACCGCTTAGCAGAACCTCCATTCAGGGATCTATGGGAAAGAAATAAACAAACATTGTCATCCATCAAGGAGTTGGATGAGAAATAAATATGGTAAGTCATGATGTGCGTCAAAGGGTCTTTGCCTAGTTTTCCATAGAATTTGGGCATGTCAGATGGTAATTTGACTGGGATGGCCAACCATAATGGGTTGTGGAGTATGGGCTCATTCTTCAAATGTGATAGGTTAGGAAAGTCTAATGTTTCTAGGAACAACACTTGTTTATTGAAAAATGGATTCTAGTAAAAAGATGAAGAGTTTTGTGACCCAAATGGACCTTAAGGTCCCCCCATATTATAATTTCCAGCAACATATTTATTCTAAAAAATATTATGGCTCCTAGGTTGATTTCCCTCGGGAGCGAAAGCACTCCCAGAAACATTACTTCTTCCAATAACAAACATGTCCCTAAGAGGGTTTCCCCTAGGAACATATGTACTCCTAAAAGGATTACTCCCTCTCGGCATGTAATTCCCCCCCGGGGGAATTCCCTAGGGGAAAAAGGTATATTTGAAAGGATTTCTACTTCTAGTATTAGGTGTTCTACTTGAATGGATATTAGGTTCCCTAGAAATGTTGGTGCCCCAGTATAACTAGTTTCATTTGTAGACCTACTATGGACATTCCGATTGAAAAGGAACCAAGCGTTTGACATTGTTCAGTTACCTACAAAGATGCTAGGAGGAGATGGGAACTCCCCTCCAACATTCGAATTGAGGTCTTCCCCCCCACCAAACATAAATATATATGCATGTATCACAAATGAAGGGATGGGTGTGCCAACACTAGATACACGCGTGGAAGGAAGCAAAGTCACCAATGGACTTCCCCACATTGAGAAAGTGGATGTACTAGGCATAGATGGTGTAGGAACTATTACACTAATTGATGATAAGGAATACATTATTGAGGTGCATCTCATGGTACTAGGTGACATATTTTTAGGTTCTTCCATACTCGATAAACCACTCATTTCAAACATCATGTGAGGATCATTGAAAAGTGAAAAAGGCTCACTAAAATGTCCCCCTACCCTAAGTAGTATGGGGTCGAAAGTACAATTCAAAGGAGGCTTTAAATTGTGTGGAATAATTTTATCAATCACCTCAACCTACACATTTTCACTCTCCTAAAAAATTCTTTCTAACTTTGCAGGATCCACATTGCTTACCAACCTCCCTTTAAGAAGTGGTAGTTCCGCTGCCTCTAGAGAATGTCCTTGTTGTTGATGGGTCTGGTAAATTGGTTGGTTTTCCATGGTGAATAAAGTGTATTATGAAAAAATAAACAATCAAACTATGGATGAGTTAGACAAAAAACCAAAGAGAACACCCCTAGAAAATCTAGGCTATCAATTGACAAATTGGTGGATAAAGGGGCCTTCCATAAATCATCCCTTTTGGGGATTCAAGTCCGCAAAATATTGTCCAGTGAAGGTGTGAGGAATAGTTATGGTAACCCCCATGTAACAACCCTTACTGGTTCAAGTGCCCTTTATTAAAGAGGGAACCCTCCAAGGGAACTAAAATAGATTTTTGACACCTTCCCCAGGTACCGCCGACACTTCCCACCTGTAGTCACCTCTATAGATACCTAGGAAAGATGACTATGGTTAGCACCTTACAATCGGTGATTGGGAGAATAGTCATAGGTTAGACCACACGAATGGGTAGGGAAACTAATCCTAAATCTTTAAGAAGCATTACCTTGCAGGGAGGCATGGCACTTCCGAAACCCCCGTACACATAGTAGTCCAAGTAGTCCAACAAACACCAAGACAAGCAGAGAGTGGATATCACTATACTTTCTCCAATGTGACCCCGTGATTAAATCCTATATTAAAGGATATTCTTGACACATTCATTTCAAAAGTGGGTTTATGCACTCACTAGTGACTTCTAGGTTCAGTTTTTCAGCCTTTGTTAATTTACTCTCCAATCCTACACCAAGTCCCTAAATCCCAGTCTAGTGTTGGTTTTCTGTGAAGAGAAAGGTATAATAAATTTTAAATTGATCATTTTTTCTTCTTAGTATATTGATTACTCAAGGGAAGCATATGCAACTGTAGTGGTGTTTTTACACTTTCAATAAAAAAGAAACAAAAGTGTGTATGCAAGGAATGCAACTTTTTCATTTGATGAACTCTATCTAAAGGAAAGGAATACATTTTTTTGAAATATGAATAGAAACCTCACACTCTCTCAATAACCACTAAACAAAATTAGAGAAAATAAACAAGATACATAAATAATAAACAAACCAATGCAATCTTGAAGTAAGTCACTCAAAATCTCTATCCTAACACACTTATGAAATGAAAAAAAAATAATTTCTTTAATCTAATAAAGAAAATGAAAATTCAAATAAAAAAACCAATACAAGAAGCTAAGAGATGTATGATATTGGTGGTGATGCTAACAGGCACACCATAGTGTTTATACTACATCAATACCTGAAACTTGGACAAGGATCTAGCAATGAAAAACCTCTCAACACATGCAAAATGGATGTGAAGCATCCAAATACACACTACCAGATATGAAAATACCTTTTACAGATGTAGCCCAGGTCACTACTTTCCATAAAAAAATATCACATAAATAAGAAAACCAAACAAAAACATTCAAACACCTCAAATTTACTTGAAGACATAAAAAAAAGAGAGAGTCTCAACCAGGGTTTATATCAAGGCTACTATAACTCTAACATGCTTGAAAACCCAACCAAAGTATATATTTCAAAAAGTGTCACCTATAGTCTAGGTCAGGGCCCAATAGTAGTGTAGTGTGTGATTGTTAGGTATAAATTTGTAGGTTGTAAATGGATAGATCATGAATAGTTTCTTTGGTACCCAAAGGAAGAGTGCAACTGTTTGCAAAATTATAAATAAAAATCCCATATATGGTTCAAATATGATAGATCTAAGAGATACTATCCCTTACTGTGTGATGAGGAAGATGAAAGACTATAAAACAATATTCAGAAGTGAAAAGAAAAAGAGTAATCCAAAACTGAGGAAGAATCAAAGATCCCCCCCAGTGGAGTCACCAATTCTATTGCATAGAAATCCCCCCTATCGAAAGGTGAGCACTCCCTCAAATATTCCCATGATCTAAGATGGACTTTAGGATATACCACTACAATATTTTCTCTAATTATTATTATATTTATTCCTATTTAAGAAAGAATATAGAATGTCATACCTTTTTTCTAGTGGTTGTCCTTAAGTATCTCAACTGATGAAGCTCAAAAGATATAGCTCCAACTCTTGAAACCTACTTCTTTCACACAAGGAGGAAACAAATACCAATCCTCAAACCTATTTAAGCATTAATAAATTCAAATCCAATTTATATCTAATCTGATCTACTCAAGGAAATAATAGATATATCATCTATGACTAAATACAATAATGTTGGAGGGTGAAACCATGTACATATATATTAATAGTTGAGAAAAATGTACATCAATAACCAAATACCTTGAGTCATGATTGAAGTTATTCTTGGCCCTTGCTCCAACTCCTCTGTATCCCTCACAAAAGCAAGGCTAGCTTGATATGAAGACCAAATACTATAGAAGAGATCCTCTGAAATTTCTGTAGCATAAGTCTATAATAGATTCTTCCTCCTCTTATCCTTGGAATGACTTCTTTATATATATTAATGGAGGAGGTTATGAGATGCTTATATATCTCTATAAATCAGTGAACCTCGAGTGTATTTAGAGTTCCCAAGCTCATATTATGAGCGAAACAACTAACCCAAACAATGATCTCCTTGTAACTCATCAAATCTAGAAGGTTACAGGGGAAACCATGGGCTATGAGTAGTGCAGCCCACAATTGGTCACATGATATCAATGATATAGCTAGTGACCAGTCACACTCTTGTATTAGGTTAGAGCACGAAATCTCTCAGAATCAGTGAAATCCAAGGAAAAAAGAGTGTGTCTCAGTAGGGAAACATGTATATTGTAAATGTAGTGTATGACCAAGAGCCAAAGTGATGTAACATATAAATGATGTAAAGTGAATATAATGAATAAAATGGTTAAAATGTATCACCAGCTGTAGATGGAAATAGATGGAGATTTTGGGACTAAGTCTCTGCAAGAGAGGGAAGGGGTCCAAATGAGGGGAAGTTTACCCATGTTTATTAAACTAGAACCCATTTCTTTCTAAAGTGTCTTTACCATAAACCTTACATTATTTGTTGAGTATTCTAGGGCCCAATCATTGAATTCATGTAATAGGGTGGATTTGAGAGTCAGTTTTCATAGTTACATAGAGCATGAGGGATGAGTACAATCATCTTGGAGAAGATTGCAAGTCAAGCAAGTAAGAGAAAGAGAGAAAATTTGTATGGGAAGGAGACCAGAATTACATATTCACATTTTTTCATAGATAGTAGTTTTTACATGGATATTTTTGGCTAGAAAAGAAGTTCTGAGTGTTGAAGCTTGAAGGTAGTTTTTGTGGGAAATTTTAGCAGGTTTTTGGAGCTGAAATTTTGTGGAGAAAGAGGTCGTGCACCTCGAAGTGACACACTATTCAAAATTCTTTAAGGGAAGCACACATTTTGTTGCTGGGTGAATTCGTGTTTGCAGATGTATAATTCCTAAGGTCCCAATGAGTATATTTCATGTCCAACATGTGTTGCAAGTCCTAGAAGGAAGTGAAAAGGCCCGAGAGAATGTGAGCCGTGAAGGGGGATTCCATCCCTTGGGTTGTGTAGGTTGAGGGGAAGAGAGCCAGTGGAATGAAATTAGTTGTGAGTTCTACTATTGAGAGGGGGGCATTAGCTAGCCTTACGTACCACTGTCTCTAGTGGATTCATAACGCCAAATCAGGGGGACTTTCTATTGAAATATAGAACATTAGATCTACGGTTGGGAGGAACGTCCATCCTCTATAGTGGGTTGAATATTTCACAAGATAAGTTGTTTTTGTCGATTGTGTTAATTTTTATTATATATATATATATATATATATATATATATATTATTGTGCATTTTAATTTGAGTTATCTTGGTTATTTTTGCTTGCTATGTAGAAAAATGATGCATTTAAATCCTTATTTATGTGGTTGAATGTTGATGCATGTTATTCAGTTTCTTCTATGCATAGTTAATCAATTGCAATTGTGTTTTTAATTAGTATGGATAATTGCATGAGTTTGAATGTCATGATTTGTGTTATTTCTTTATATAGATTTGGTATCGTAAAGTTTTTTTGAGTTGTTTTAGAAAGTGACTGTTATAGCCTTAATTTCCACCCTACATGCCAAAAGGGAGTTCATAAAAAGATACAAGCCTAAGAACATGATTTTCCTAAGGTTTGTCCCCTTTTTGGAGGTCATCGTGGGTCTAATAGGGTTCAACATGAGATGATCATCGCACATTGGTAGTAGTGCAACAAGCGATGACATGTCAAACCTTATATATTCATGGAGTTACAAAGTGATATCCAAGGGATGAGTTGTATCTTTGTGTTATGGGCCTAGGAACTCACAATAGTCAAGTCTCTACTGGTATCTATAAGATATAGAATCTCTTCCAAGACTCCTCCAAAGAGATATATAACAAGGACAAGTCTTGGGAAAGTGGAGGAATCAAGTGTATTATTATGATGCCCATTTGCAGAGGTACTTGTCCTATCCATCATAGCCAAAAGTCAGAGTGCCTAGCCTGACCAAGAATCTGAATGAAGAAGGAAGGAGTAAGGAGTCAAGGGATAATTACATCATCATCAAAGGTATGTTTTTTTATGTAAGTTCTCTATAATCATTAATAGATCAATGATTTTCCACAAATGTTTTATGTTGATTGTGAAAATGTTTGGATTTAATTTTATGAATGATGAATCAAATTATATCCAAGGCATATTGAAAATATTTAACACTAGGGAAAGAAGAAGATTGGTATTGTTTTTTGCTTGTGTATTCTAGTCTATCTTTATTTGGTGTAAAATAAATCATTTTCCCTAGATCTAGAAAACCACATAAATCTATCCTCTTTCTATTTAGGATCAATAGCTAGGTCCAAGGGATATTTTTTTGTGTATTTAGTGAGATCCCTATGATATTTTCTCCCATAACATAAATGGTGACCATATCGGGGAAGAATTCTTCTCTAGTTTGAGTCTCTTTGCCAATCCTTTCCTCTGCTTGTTTGCAATTTACTTTTTATTTTCATCTATAGATATCTCCATATCCTAGATCCATCAGATATGATACATATCTCACAGATATTGAACCAATCCATAATTCCTAAAAAACTATATTTTTCTGCATTATCGTGGTTTGAATCACAATAGTCACATGACAACCATTGTTGGTTGAATATTCTGTGTACCATACTGATCTGTAAAAATTGTAAAATTGCAAAAGATACCTAGGCCTTGAGATTAGTTTGGTCCCCCTAATCCATAAGGTATTTCAGTTGTTTGTTATGATACTGATCTTATCTCTATTTGAGTTGTTTTGTCACATAATTTACTTTCAAGTGGTTGTTTGAGTGTGTTAGCACATAATCATGTAGGGGGTACTCTCCTGAAAGAAGCGTCCCCTTGGGCAAAGAAAGAGATTCAGAAAACCCATTTCCCCCAAAGTTTAGAGGGTGGGCACATCATTTTAACGAGCAGATAGTTTTGGATGGCCAAGATCTGCCTGCCTAGATCTGTGGCTGAGGTTTCATTCCGGAGCCCCCTCGCCATTCTGCCTTTAACGGGGGGGTCCAGAATTAGGTGCGCATCTCTCAAACAGTCTAGATTGAGGCGCCTAGATCGACGACGCTCAAGAGATTCTGGACCTCCTCTTCCATTCTGCCTTTAATAAAGGGGGGGAGGGTCTGGAATGGTGTGGTATTAACGTGGGGCCCCCTTCCTGTCGTGTCGCCTTCTGTACCACTTTCTCCGCTACGATCTATTCTCCACTTAACCGCATGACATGGCCCATTTCCTTTGGCCCCTCCTCATCCTATGACTTATGTCCTGCTCCTTTCCACGTCAGCATCCCATAAATAATGTGTCCCCTGTTACCGTTATATCTCGTCACCTTCATCCCTTCTTCTTGCCAGGTGTCTCACCCCTGTTGTTTCCGTGATCACTCCCTTTCCCCTTTCCATGCCAAGCATGCCAGATCCTCCATGCCTTATCCATTATACCATTTAGCTGATCCAGGTGGCACCATGAGGAGACCTCCATGTCCCAGAGGGAAGAATTGACCTGGATTGTTCCCGATCCCAAGAAAGCAGTTATTGAAGTTGTTGGAGGTGGTTAGACATCGTCTCCGCCATAAATGGAAAGTCCGGAAAAGGATTAAAAGCATGTCAATTCATCTATAGGACAGTCAAGAGTCTGATTGCGTCTGTCATAAGTGCATGATTGTCCAGAGTTTGCATGCACAGACTACCAGAAGACATGCAGACGCAATGTTTTTAATACAGTGTCTCGTTTTCACTGTTGTTTTTTTGTTTTGAGTATATGTAGGCATTTTTTCCATTTTGTAATCTATCGATGGTTGAGCTAGGCTCCTGATTGTAAAGTTTTAATGAAGCACTGGTTGCTCTGGTTATGTATTGGCACTTGAGACTTCTTGCCTTATGAATGTCAGTTTCTTTCTATCTCTTTGTTTACACTGTATTAGAACAGCTTGAAATTGGAGGATCCAGTCAAGTTGCGTTATTATAGGATGATGTAGGTTGGATAATTGTAATAGTTTCATTGTCTCTAATCAGTTCTTGTATTTTGTCAACGCTGAATGATTTGGAATTGGAGGATCTAGTCAAGTCATCCTTCAGTTCCCCGGAACTCAGAACCAAGAGGATCTTGTATTCAGAGCTTTTCTTCCCCAAGCTGCTGAAAGGCCTGATGCCTGAGGTAGTATTGCTCACTCATCTCACCAAGTCTTCCCCCTGCTCATTTTACAATCAACTCACTGACGGAAGTTAGATCAAGACCTCCTTTGTTCTTTACATACCAGGCCTGGTCCCTGAGTTAGAGTGATACCTTCCTGGGTCTCTACCCATTCGATCACCCATTAAATTTATCCATGACATAAACTGATGGGCATTGGGCTCTGCTCCTGTCGCAATCCAGGAGTGACTTCTAACACTAACATTTCTGGCACCGTTTCCTGGGACGAAGTTGAATATTTTCCCCGAGATTGAATGACAATGATTAACTGATTCTGAAGGTGCATCAGATATCAGAACTATCAAGATTTCTACTGTGCACCTGACAACTCCACTGACGTGACTCCGCTGTGCGACTCCATTGATGTCAACCTATAAGCGACTCCATTGTTTCAGCTGTGGCTTCTAGAGGCAGACACACAAGGTCTACTCCTCAGCTGCCGTTAGCGCCACTTGAAGCTGATCCAGAGAAGATTATCAAAAAGGGAAAGTCCTCTAAAGGCGGTACTTCTACTGCTAAAACAAACATTTCAAGTGATTTTCATAATTTTGTAGAAACTCCAACCCATTCATTTCGTCTTGTTTTATTACCTTTTGTCATAGTTTCTCGTAGTCTAAATTTCGGGAGTGTTCCCACTGGATTTTCTCCTCCTGGTATCGAATTAGTAGGAGAAACTCTTGTCACTCCCCTTTCCCCCGAAGTGGTACTCTGGTTCAGACCCAATGCTTCTGAATATTCTCCTACCCCAGGTTTTACCACCCCTCCTCCTGTTATTACTATTGTTGAGGGAAGGGAAATTTTTGTGCCTTTGAGCCCACAAGCCTGTTCTCTAGATTTGTTGTAGTTCCCCTCCCATTCTGTAAGCTCATCTCCTATCTTTCCACTTCAAATCTCATCTCCTCCTAGTCCCTCCACACTTGTTGTTCCTATGGCTGCTACTAATCCCCCTCTAAATAGAATGGACGCCATAGTGGCTTCCATATATGCTCCCTTAATCCTACCTCAACCTGTGAATCCTCTCTCTGCTAGAGATTACCTGAAATATATGCCCAAGTTCACTGGGGAAGAGGACATAACTGCGGAAGAGCACCTAGCTTCTTTCTAAAGTTACACAGACAACCTGAACATTGAAAATGAAGATGTCTAGATGAGATTCTTTATCCAGAGCCTGGATGGTGAGGTGAGGAAATGGTTTAGGAGATTGGCCCCCAGATCTATTGTTGGGATTGAAGCTCTAGATAGTGATTTCCTGAGGCAGTGGGGAGATAAGAAGGATTTCATGTATTACATGACAGATTTTGGGTCTTTGAAGAAAATGGGAGGAGAGTCTGTCTCAGACTTCTTCAAAAGATTCAATAAGATGTATAATAAGATCCCTGCTGAGATAAAGCCCACAGAAGCCTCTGCCAAAATTTCTTATGCTAGTGCATTCGAACCTGACTTCTGTCTTCTATTGAGAGAAATAAGAGATACCTCCCTAGCTCAAATGCAAGATGCGGCCATAAAGGTGGAATCTAATGTATTGGTAGTTGACAAACTGAGGAATAAGACTGATGTAGATAGGAGAAAGGGAAGATCTGAAGCCTCAAATTCTGACCCCTCTGTGCCTCACCCTCAAGTGGATGAATTGACCAAGATAGTGAAGTATCTGTCTACAGAGATTGAGAAAATGAAGGTGGAGGGGAAGCAAGCATACATAAATCCTCAAAATGCCGAAAATAAAGGAAGCTTTAGGAGGCCAAACAATATTTCTCCCCTGACTATGCAAAGAGACCAGAGAGGAAGATATAAAGAAGACTAGAAAATTTAGGCCCCTCCTCAAAATAATTTTGTGACCAGTGAGGAAGAAGGGTAAACAGACGAACTTGATCCTGAAATCCACTAATTCAGAGAAAATCCTCCTTTTCCTCATCTCACTCAATCAACATATGAGGAATCTCTCATTGATAGTTAGCTAAATGAACTTAGCAAGGGAGACAAGGCTAGCAGCAACCAAAGCAGGTATAACCTAAGGTCCAAGAAAAAGCTAGGAGCACCTGATGTTCCTGAGCAATTCACTAGAATAGAGAAACCAACTAATGAAGTAGTAGACAACAACGAAGGTAAGAAGGCCCAACCCCTCTCTCCCATGGTTCAGAGTCATGTTCCTGAAGTAAGGGAAATCCCAAAGATTACATCTTCTTTTAACTTTGAGCATGAAATTCAAAAAATTAGAATCCTTGTGCCCCTCTCTGAACTGATCAAACATGAAGCGTTCAAAAAATGCCTCTTCGAGCTATTACAGTCTGAAGCCTCATGCCTTCCCACAAACTCCATCAATTTTCAAGATGAAAAGCCTCCAGTCATTCTAGGTCCTATGGTAGAAGACATGAATGATTCATCCCCTCCCTTCTACAAATCCTTGAACATACATGACAAGGTACTGCACAATTGTTTGATGGATTCAAGGGCTTCCCACAACCTTATGCCCAAAACTGTCATGGAAGAATTAGGACTAGAAGTCACCAGAGCCTATCATGACCTCTATTCCTTTGACTCCAAGAAAGTTCAATGTCTAGGAGTCATCAAAGACCTGGTCGTGACCTTGTTTCAATTGCCCATGAAAAGTGTGGTCATGGACATTGTAGTGGCTGATGTCCCCCCCCAAGTTTGGTATGTTGTTGTTATCGGACTAATCGGTAGGTACATGCACTAACTGATCTCCCTAGATCCACCTAGATCTAGAAAAAAACACACCAGAACATGACGCTTTCCTTAAGTTTTAAATATTGAATTTACTAACTAAAGAGGGATGGGTGACATACCATTTAAATGTTGCTTTCTCTTTCCATCTCCATCCTAGCTCCGTTCCAATGCTCATACAATGATGATCTTGCAAAAGAATGCAACCAACCAAAGTGATAGCAATAGCATAAACTCAATATAAACCTATYTATGTGATCAAGGAATCATACAATAAAACACAACAAGCTTTATAGGAAAGAATCATATTACTGTATCATATTAAATGTGAAAGAGAGATTACAAACATGGCCTTGATGTCATAAGGTCCCTTCCAACTGTCCTTCATTCCCCAAACACTTTTGCTCCAAGAATTCTGAGAGAATAGATCTGATACTACTCACAATCTATCTTGACAAAAGAAAAACTCAAAGACACTCTAACCAAGCTGATAATTCCAAGCCAAATCCAACTTAGCCAATTCCAAAAGCTCCAAGCTAACCAAAGCTAACTTTCTCCATGATAAATCCTCTCCTTTTATAAGTTGAAGAGGATAAGGTGAGGAGGTTAGGATGATCCCACTAAATCATGAAAGCGAGTAAGATCCAAACCATTCGGATGCCACCTCACCATAGAAGTTTCTCCTTCTATAAGATTCAAGAAAATGCTTGTTTTTCCCACATGTAGGCATTCTTGCACCCTGCCTATAGAGCAAGATGTGAACATATTGCACCCTAGCTATGGTGCAACCTGCGAGAATTAGGCATTCTCGCACCCTGCCTATATAGCAACCTGGGAACTTCCTTTTTAACAGGGTTTTTACAAGGGAAAATGCAACTTCTTTTCTTAGGAAAAGTTCTTCTCCCTTATCTCTTCAGGAACTTAGGCCACTGACCCCTCTGAAGGAAATATATAGGTTTACATCATTAATGGTCATAGGGATGACGAACATAATGTGTAACAACTATTATCAAGATCTTGGATAAAAATACTGGGGGGAACTCTGCAGATGGACCTAACCTGTGCTACTATTCTAATGTTCGAAGGGGAACATAGGAGACTATACAAAGAAGCCCAATTGGCATATATAATCAGTGATGAATCCAATCCTACCAAACATCCTATATTTTCCCTTGACACTGATTTAGGTTCCAGTTTACTACAACTCACTAATGCTCCCGAGCCTCTTCTAAAGCTCAGAAAGTAGCCCACCACTTCTCATGAATTTTCTCCCCCAATCACCTCCGTCTGGAAAATGTTTTTTGGTGGAGCCTCTTCCAGGGAAGGTGCTGGTGCCAGAGTATTTTTTGTGTCACCTTCTCAAGAAACCGTATCTCTGTCATACAAGCTAGATTTTGAAACAACCAACAATGTGGAAGAATATGAAGCTCTTGTTATAGGATTAAGAGCTGCAAAGGGAATGGGAATTCAAGAGGTAGAAGTGTTCAGGGATGCAGAATTGATAGTCCAGTAGATCAAAAACACTTATAAAGCCAAGCATCCTCGACTCAGGAGTTACAAAAATGAGGTATGGGACCTAATCAACAATTTCTTCTTAGCATTTAACATTTCTTTCGTCCCAAGAGAGAAGAACACAATGGCAGATTCCTTGGCTACATCAGCAAGAAATTTCAAAGTGCCCTTGCCACCCAAATTTAGATACGACATAGAAGTAAAATACAGGCCCTCCATACTTGATAATGTCAAATATTGGAAGATTTTCAAGGATGATCTTGAGATCAAAATATTCTTGGAGACTGTTGAAGAATTTCGAGAGATGCATATTGACCAAGACTCTGTTTCTGAAGAAAATCTTGATGGTGGTAATTTTCTGAGTAAGATTGCAGAATGTGACATTGTGTAGCTTCCCAACAATCATATTCCAAGGGGATTGGTTCTTTTGGAAAGGCTTTTTGATAGGAATGATGTGGCATTAAAAGGGAAAATCTCAGAGGATGATGCTGATACAACTCAGTGCAACATTGGCACCGAGAATGAACCCAAGTTTGTCAGATTGTCAAGGAGTATGACAAAGGAATAGAGGGCTGAATACGCTGAACTATTGAGGGAGTTTGATGATGTTTTCGCCTGGACCTATGAAGATCTAAAAACTTATGACACTTCTGTCATTGAGCATAAAATCCCGTTGAAAAAGGAGGTGAAGCCATTTAGGCAGAAGCTAAGACAGATCAATCCTATGTTGCTGCCTATCATGGAGAGAGAAGTGAAGAAGATGCTACATGCCCAGATCATCGTGCCATTGAGATATTCAGAGTGGGTGGCCAAATTGGTCCCAGTAAGGAAGAAGGATGGAGAAATCAAACTCTGTGTAGATTTTAGAAACCTGAACAGGATCTCACGGAAGGACAATTACCCCTTACCAAAGATGGAACATTTATTGTAGAGGGTAATAGGAGCATCCAGGATTTGCACAATTGATGGCTTCTCTGGCTACAATCAAATCTCTGTTCTTCCTGAGGACAGGGAAAATACGACATTTACCACTCCATGGGGCACATTCATGTATGCTAAAATGCCTTTTGGATTGATGAATGCAGGGGCAACATTTCAGCATGCCATGAACATAGCTTTCATTGGGGAAAATGATAAGTTTGTGGTCATCTATCTGGACAACATAATAGTCTTTTCCAAATCTGATAAAGAACACTGTTGTCATCTCAGGAAAGTTTTTCTGAAATGCAGGAGTTTTGGCCTTTCATTGAATCCCAAAAAATCTCTGTTCTCCATGAAGGAGGGAAAGTTATTGGGCCACATAGTATCAGTAGAAGGGTTCACAATTGATCCTAGTAGAGTTGAAGAAATCCAAGCCTTGGCAATCCCAAGATCCAGGAAAGAAGTCCAGTTTTTCCTTGGTAAGATTAATTTTCTAAGGAGGTTTGTTTCTAAATTTGCTGAGGCGGTAAATATTATAACAACCATGTTGAGAAAGGAAAATGAAGTGAGGTGGACCTATGAATCTCGAAATTCCTTTGAGCAGATAAAGAAGGCCTTGATAGATGCTCCTATGCTTATCAGTCCCGATTACTCAAAGGATTTCCTTATTTTCTCCTTTGCCTCATCTGACACAGTGGCTACTGTTTTATTATAGACAAACGAGGTCGGGCAAGAGTAGCCTATTGCCTATTTTAGCAGAGCTCTAAGGGATGTCGAGGTTAGGTATGACATTATGGAGAAGTAGGCCTATGCCCTGGTAAAGGATCTCAAAGCCTTTAGAACCTATGTCCTGCAGTCGAAGATCATTGCCTATGTCCTCTCTACCACTGTTAAGGACATTCTTATTCAGCTTGATATAGACGGGAGGAGTAGTAAGTGGATAGCCAAGATCCTTGAGTTTGACTTGGAAATAAGGCCTACCAAATTAATCAAAGGTCAAGGTTTAGCCAAGTTGTTGGTTGCAGCAAATTGCAAAGCTTTGTGGGTGGGTTTCATTGATGAATGCTCAGAAAATCAATAGGATCAGCTATATGATGTAGACCCTCAAGTAGAACCCCTGTTGGCTCAGTGTCCTTGGTATAAGGATGTCATATATTTTTTACAAGAGTTGCAGCCTCCAGATGGCCTGAAAAGAAACAAGGCAAGAGCTCTAAAGCTCAAAGAAGTCAGATACTTCCTTGTTGATCAAGTTTTATATTGGAAAGACCCCCTAGGGGTGATTTTGAAATGTATGAATCCACAAGATGCTGACAGGATCATTGTTGAATTTCACAGTAGCCTATGTGGAGGGCATCATTTCTGGAAGACCACAACCTACAAAATCCTTAGGGCTGGGTACTACTAGCCCACCTTATTCACGGACGTCTGCAGAAAGGTTAGAGACTGCATCAAATACCAAAGATTTTCAGGAAAGCAACAGCTTAAATCTCCTCCTTTAAAGCCTGTAGTTGTTTCGGGACCTTTCCAGCAATGGGGCCTAAATTTTATTGGAGAAATCCACCCTGCTTCTAGTGGGAAGCACAGATGGATCCTAACTACCATGGATTTCTTTACTAAGTGGATAGAAGCTATTCCCACCAAGAGTACTTCCCACAAGGTAATCATTGGATTCTTGGAAGACCTCATCACAAGATTCGGCTGCCCAAGAAAGATTGTCACTGATAACACAACCTCTTTCAAGGCTGAGCCGTTAGCCAAGTTTTGTAAGCAATTCGAGATCAAACTGATTCACTCCACCCCATACTATCCCCAGGGCAATGGTTTAGCAGAGTCCTCCAACAAAAGCATGATAAGGATCATCAAAATACTATTAGAGGGCAACAAAAAGGCCTGGGATTCAAAGTTGAAATTCACTCTATGGGCCGATCTATGGGTCGATCGAGTGACCAAAAAGAAATCTATAGGCATCTCCCCTTTCCAATTAGTTTATGGAGAAGAAGATGTTTTCCCTTCTCAGCTAGCCATTCATGTAGCAAAGTTCTTCTAGGATTATCAAGAAGAGCCTGATGATATGATTAGAAGACTTCATCAACTGGTAGAGGTTCAGCAGGCCAGAGAGCAGGTAATGAATAGAATTCAAGACCATCAACAGAAGATCAAGCAGGTTTTTGATAAGAAGGCCAAGAAGGAAGAGTTCTAGATAGGAGACCTGGTACTGAAATGGGATGCCCCTAAACAAGACAAGGGAAAACACGACAAATTTGAAGCCCTATGGGTCGGGCCCTTCAAAATCTCTGAAGTATTTTCAAATAATACCTACAGGTTATGAGGTTTGAAGGATCAAGAAGTTTTCAATGGCCCTGTGAATGGGCATTTCCTGAAAAGATGTTTTTCTTGAGCCGCACATGGCTCTTCTGCGGTTGTATATATTGTTTTTATTTTATCTTTAAGTTTTAAATAATGACTCCATAGCCCAACAACAAGGCACTGAAGCTACAAAAGAGTTCTCGGCAGCCAGCAGGGGGCTTGTTGTCCCCCATGGAGCCTAATGTTAACACATAATCATGTATGGGGTACTCTCTTGAAAGAAGTGTCCCCTTGGGCAAAGAAAGAGATTCGAAAAACCCATTTTTCCCAAAGTTTAGAGGGTGGGTGTGTCATTTTAACAAGCAGGTAGTTTCGGACGGCCAAGATCTGCCCACCTAGATCTGCGGCTGAGGTTTCATTCCAAAGCCCCCTCACCATTCTGCCTTTAACCGGGGGGGTTCTAGAATTGGGAGCGCATCTCTCAAATGGTAGAGATTGAGGCGCCTAGATCGATGGCGCTCAAGCGATTCCAGACCCCCTCTGCCATTCTACCTTAAATAAAGGGGGTGGGGTCTGTAATGGTGTGGTATTGACGTGGGGCCCCCTTCCTGTCATGTCGCCTTTCGTACCACTTTCTCCTCTGCCATATGTTCTCCACTTAACCGTGTGAAATGGCCTGTTTCCTTTGGCCCCTCCTCGTCCTCTAACATCTGTCACACTCCTTTCCACGTCAACATCCCATAAATAATGTGTCCCCCGTTATCGTTATATCTCATCACCTTCATCCCTTCTTCTTTCTAGGTGTCTTACCCCTGTTGTTTCTGTGATCACTCCCTTTCCCCTTTCCATGCCAAGCATGCTAGATCCTCCACGCCTTATCCATTAGACCGTTCAGCTGATCTAGGTGGCACCATGAGGAGACCTCCATGTCCCAGAGGGAAGAATTCACCAGGATTGTTCCTGATCCCAAGAAAGCAGTTATTGAAGTTGTTGGAGGTGGTTAGACATTGTCTCTGCCATAAATGGAAAGTCTGACAAAGGATTAAAAGCATGTTGATTCATCTGCAGGACAGTCAGGAGTCTGATTGTGTCTATCATAAGTGCACGATTGTACAGAGTCTGCATGCGCACACTGCTAGAAGACATGCAGACACAATGTTTTTAATGCAGTGTCTCGTTTTCGCTGTTGTTGTTTTATTTTGAGTATATGTAGGTGTTTTCACCATTTTTTAATCTATCGATGGTTGATCTAGGCTCTCGATTGTAAAGTTTTAACGAAGCACTGGTTGCTCTGGTTATGTATTGGCACTTGAGACTTCTTGCCTTATGAATGTCAGCTTCTTTCCATCTCTTTGTTTACACTATATTAGAACAACTCAGAATTGGAGGATCCAGTCGAGTTGCACTGTTATAGGATGATGTAGGTAGGATCACTGTAATAGTTGCATTGCCAATAATCATTTCTTGTATTTTCTCAATGCTGAATGATTTGGAATTGGAGGATCCAGTCAAGTCACCCTTCAGTTCCCCAAAACTCAGAACCAAGAGGATCTTATATTCTGAGCTTTTCTTCCTCAAGCTGCTGAAAGGCCTGATGCCCGAGGCAGTCTTTCTCACTCATCTCACCAAGTCTTCCCCCTGGTCATTTTACAATCAACTCACTGACGAAAGTTAGATCAAGACCTTCTTTGTTCTTTACATACCAGGTCTGGTCCCTGAGTTAGAGTGATACCTTCCTAGGTCTCTACCCATTCGATCACCCATTAAATTTATTCATGACATAAACTGATGGGCGTTGGGATCTACTCCTATCGCAATCCAGGAGTGACTTCTAACGCTAACAAAGTGCATTTGTGTGGCTTGTTTCAATTTCTTGGATAGGTTCTATTTCTGTCTAAGATTTTCAGTGAAGTTGGGAAGAGAACCCAATATATATGGAGAGATTTAGTTTTGTTTCTTACTGGGTGCATTGTTTTCCCTTTTTCGACTATTGTCCATTACTAGATCTTCCCTCCTAGGTGAATTTTGGGTGAGATATTAGTATAGACATTGGAGTGGGTTGATCTAGAATCACTTCCAGTTTCCTACAACCCCTTTGCTTGATGTTTTTGTTGGTTTTACTGTTGCATTTTCATTCTTCTGTAGATCAAGAATCTATTTGCATTATAATTGAAAAAATAATAGAAAAGACAAAGAATCATTGCATGCTTGATTGCTTTTGAAGCATTAGTGAAAATAATGCATTGGTTCTTCGTTGTTTGGTTTCAAATTATTAAAAAAGTTTTATATTTTGTTTATTTATTGGTTTCTTGGTGTGTGTGAGGTTTTATTTTCAAAAGTTGCAAAGAAAAGGAAAAAGTCTCTTTCCCTCCCATAGCTAGATTTCATTGAATTGGAAAAATTTGCATTATCATATTTTCATTGCTTGGTTGGGTCAAGAGTCATAACATCACAAAAAATTTCATCCGCTTCCCTTGGACTTAAGCAACTTCCATAAAAATAAAACACATAATCTAAAATTCATTAGACACTTTTATTTATAGTAAACCAACATTAGATAGGCTTAGGGCCTTGGAATAGGATTGGAGAGTAAACTCTCCAAGGCCATGAAAATGAAACTTAGGATTAAGAAAAGAGTGATAAACCCATTCTTGAAACCAATGTGTTGAGAATCTCCTTTAACACAGGACTTAAGAACAAGATTGCATAAGGGAAACTAGGGAGATTACCCCTCTCTTCTTGTTTTGGTGTTTTTGGTATCACTTCGATTGCTATGTATTGTTGGGCTTAAGATATACAATGTAAATCAACATTTAATTGTCAACCCGGGGAGGTAGACTTAGAGGAACCAACACTGTATGTGCAGGGTTGAAGAGAGAGTTTCAAGAATGTCAATCTACTTCAAAAGAAACTACTAAAATAAACTATACTAATCTGCCCTGTTCTGCACTGATCCTGCACTAATCCTGCATTGATTCTATACTAGCTCACAAAACATGTTTTAAGCATATAAATAATCTACTGAGAAACTAATGATAGGAAATGATTTAACTCTGTGACTTATCACTCCACAAGCACTCAACAACTTCTAACATATCTGCATCCTCTATTGAAATGTAATAATGTAATGAAGCTTTCCTAATTTATGAAATACCCAAACTGGATCTCAAGCTCAAAAGTAAAAATTGAAGCCAATGGACAAATCGAAACTGAAAACTATAATTACACTCTAACTCAATAACTGGAAATTCACTCCAATTCTGCTAAATACTAACACATTAATCAAAGTCTACTAAATTTTGAAACTTCAAATTCATCGATGCAATTGAAATCTGATTATGAAGCTCATAACCTGTCTCAGGAAAAGGGAGCCCTGCCTTCTTCATCAACCAGTTAGTTTCTTTAAACAAATCGCATCAAATCCTATGAATGATAAAAGAGAGAAATTAATCAACTCTATTACTTCAATAAACGAGAACAATACAATGCTGGAAAATCACTTATCTCCTTCTGTCTATTCTATCTCTGTTCTACTATCTATTTATGCTCTACGTTCTATCTCTACATAATATCCCCCATATCTATTCACGAATTCCTTCCATCTAATTTCCATCCCCCTCTATCGATCATAGCAGCTCTTATATAGAGTTTTGGATTAGTTACAATTCTGTTTCAGTTCCTTACCCCGTGCCTCTTGATAAGCATTATATCGATTATATGTGCAACTGAATGCTTATGCACCCCTTAAGATAGGCGTTACCATTTGTAATATGGTTACATTTACAAATGGATAACAACATTATGCAACTGATTCTTATGAACTCCTTAATGTCATGACACAAAGTTTCATGAGATAAGGCAATACATTTATTTTTAGAATGTAAAAGAAACACCTGGAAAAGATCAAAACAAAAGGAGCTGAGAAGATAGTTTAACGTGAATGGGCTGTCCACCATTTGTGTTTGAGGAGAATTTGACCAATTTGTAGAAGAATAGAGCTAGGTGGATTGCCTTGGATATCGACTTGTTCACTTTCTTTGCATGGCAGTAAACACATGGCGTTGATAATTCTCTTGGAGATATTTTAAACAAGAGGCAATGTGGCAGTCTTCAAGGAAGTTTACGGTTTCACCTATAAAAGAGCACAACGCATCCATACAATCGTATGGAAGCAATGACTGAAAAATGTACTAGGAATGGCGCTCAACATTTAAACACTTTATGGCCACGTCCAGAACCCAGGAAAATGAATAGCTTAACCAATGCACAAATTGGTATGCACAATATGTCATTTCAGTGACATTCTATTTGTCCATTCAGGCTCCTCACGACAAGTATATGAACTTGGCCGAATGATCCTTCATCATTATCTCAATTTATAAAAACTACCATTCCATTGTTACAATGGGCGATACCATTAATAACATAGAGATTTGGAACACCTTCGTTTAATAGCTTGCACACACGATCGAAAGTGCCTGATGTTTGAAGGTAGTAGTGATAGCAAAATGGATGCATTTTCTTGTAATAGTGTTGCAATGATATCAAAAGAATGCCAAAGCATATGAGAAAGGTTTTTCAGGAATCCATAAGAACAAGACTTCATAAGTATGAAAATAGTAGCAACTCAATCGTGAAAGAATCCATGAATCTGCAATAAAATGTATTAAATCACAAGCCCAAAATTCCCCCATGCCTGGCTTTTTGCATGTCCTCATGTAAACAAATTCACCTCTTTAACACTGGCACATTAAGAGGATACTAGCAGTCCCGAGATCTCTCCATTTGATTGATGTGAAACTTGCTGTGAAGATCCCCTACACTCTTAGCATGTTCTTTCAAAATATTTAAACATCTTCCCCTTGACTTTAGCTCAATAGAGACCTGGCCCTTCATCATTTGTATGAAAACTTTCAATCCATTTCTTATTGCAACTGCTATTCTTTTTATTTGTAGAAAACACAAATTATTTGAAGGTACTGTCCTTTATTCATTATCCTACCTACCTACCTACTTAAAGAAAACATTTCTTTAAGTATAGGCAAATAACCAATGAAGCCACCGACATAGTAGAATCAACAATAGACTCATACCTTTTGATAAAGGATATAAGTGCATAATTACCAAGGTATGTTGAGCAAGCAATCCCGGTTGATTGATTTCCAAGAATTGTTGAAGAAGAAGAGCATCTGAAAGCTGCGAAATAGATTGAAACCATTATTCAATATAATCATGCATACCATTTTCTTTTGCTACTGGAATTTCTAACTGCTCGCTCTTCTCTGCAGGTTGGCATGGATGCTCAAAGGGAAGCACTGGATCAACTGATTTCTCCTCCATATCTTGAGCTACAGATATCTCTTTAAGTTCCTTCAAGATGCAAGAAAGTTCCTACAACAATCTCTTCTTTCGTTCAACCATGCTTGGATCCATTAACTGATTTTTATGATTTTATTTTGTTGTAGGGGGTTTGCTAAAAATATTTGCAAGTCACACCAAATAACCAATTCTGAAAACTAATTTGCAAACTCAGACTTGCTTGAAATGAAATCTGCACACTTGCTAAATGAAATATCCTTCTACTAAGAATGAAGACACACTTGCTCTATGTAAACTTAAAGCAACAAAAACTTTGCTGAAAATAAAGGCACTCTTTGCTGAAATGAAGATTACTTCTACTAAATCAATTGCACACCTTCTTATACTGCTGAAATAAAAAACTCTCTTACTATTGAATCAAATCTACCACTGCTGAAATGAAGACTCTCTTGCTGCTAAATACACTCTGATACTGCTGAAATGAAAGCACACTTGCATACTACTGAAAATGAAAGCACACCTTGATTTTAAAGAAATACTTGTTGAAATTGAATCTACTTGGCAAAGCTTCGAAGGAACCTACTACAGTATATGCGTAGGTTCTTACCTCCCGTCTTACAACTCCTCCTCCCTTTTGCCTTCCATAAACACAATATCCACTCTCCAATTCTTTTTATTTCCTCCCCGTCAATGACGCCAAAATGTTGGGCTTAAGATATACCATGTAAATCAACATTTAATTGTCAACCCGAGGAGGTAGACTTAGAGGAACCGGCACTGTATGTGCAGGGTTGAAGAGAGAGTTTCAAGAATGTCAATCTACTTCAAAAGAAACTGCTGAAAGAAACTATACTAATCTGCCCTGTTCTGCACCCGTTCTGCACTGATCCTACTCTAATCCTACACTGATTTTGTACTAGCTCAAAAAACATGTTTTAAGCATATAAATAATCTACTGAGAAATTGATGATAGGAAATACTTTAACTCTGTGACTTATCACTCCACAATCACTCAACAACTTCTAACATATATGCATCCTCTATTGAAATGTAATAATGTAATGAAGCTTTCCTAATTTATGAAATACCCAAACTAGATCTCAAGCTTGAAAGTAAAAACTGAAGCCAATGGACAAATCGAAACTAAAAACTGTAATTACACTCTAACTCAATAACTAGAAATTCACTCCAATTCTGCTAAATACTAACACACTAATCAAAGTCTACTACATTTTGAAACTTCAAATTCATCGATGCAATTGAAATCTGATTATGATGCTCATAAACCATCTCAGGAAAAGGGAGCCCTGCCTTCTTCATCAACCAGTTAGTTTCTTTAAAAAAATTGCACCAAATCCTATGAATGATAAAAGACATAAATTAATCAACTCTATTACTTCAATAAACGAGAACAATACAATGCTGGAAAATCACTTATCTCCTTCTATCTATTCTATCTCTGTTCTACTATCTATTTCTTTTCTACATTCTATCTCTACATAATATCCCCCATATCTATTCACGAATTCCTTCCATCTAATTTCTGTCCCCCTCTATCGAGCATAACAACTCTTATATAGAGTTTTGGATCAGTTACAATTCTGTTTCGGTTCCTTACCCTGTGCCTCTTGATATGCATTATATCGATTACATGTGCAACTGAATGCTTCTACG
>ML785783.1:1502197-1563189 GCA_009831015.1 Picea engelmannii | reverse complement strand
TCACCATAAGGGGACCACTTTGGAGTTCATCCATATTTACTTCTTATCAACCATGACAAAACAATAATGAGTCATATTTACATCAAACACTATTGGGTCCATTACCCAAACCTTTGTCCTACGGGTCTTTCTTCAAGGGTTGACATCAATGACAACCAACCTTAATCAACATATGCAACCGATTCTTATGAATGCCTTAATCTCATGAAATGAAGTGTCATGAGATACATTTATTTTTAGAATGTAAAAGAAACACCTGGAAAAGATCAAAACAGAAGGATCTGAGAAGATAGTTTAACATGAATGGGCTTTCCACCATTTGTGTTTGAGGAGAATTTGACCAATTCATAGAAGAATAGAGCTAGGTGGATTGCCTTGGATATCGACTTGTTCACTTTCTTTGCGTGGCAGTAAACACACAGCGTTGATAATTCTCTTGGAGATATTTTAAACAAGAGGCAATGTGGAAGTCTTTAAGGAAGTTTACGGTTTCACCTATAAAAGAGCACAACGCATGCACACAATTGTATGGCAACAATGACTGACAAATGTCCCAGGAATGGTGCTCAGCATTTAAACACTTGATGGCCACATCCAAAACCCAGGAAAACGAATAGCTTAACCAATGCACAGATTGGTATGCACAATATGTCATTTCAGTGACATTCTATTTGTCCATTCAGGCTCCTCACGACAAGTATATGAACTTGGTTGAATGATCCTTCATCATTATCTCGATTTCTATAAACTGCCATTCCATTGTTACAATGAGCGATACCATTAATAACATAGAGATTTGGAACACCTCCGTTTAATAGCTTTCACACACGATTGGAAGTGCTTGATGTTTGAAGGTAGTAGTGATAGCAAAATGGATGCATTTTCTTGTAATAGTGTTGCAATGATATCAAAAGAATGCCAAAGCATATGAGCAAGGTTTTGCAAGAATCCATAAGAAGAAGACTTCACAAGTATGAAAATCTTAGCAACTCAATCGTGAAAGAAGCCAAGAATCTGCAATAAAATGTATTAAATCACATGCCCAACATGTATATAGGGGTTTCATTGGTGTAACACCTTCGAATATATCAGATTAGTTATCCTACCCTTATGTGTAGTTAGAACTGCAATTTTTCACTCGATCATTGATTGTGAGGTGGCGGCCTTAGTGACTTTTCCTAGGTAGTGACATAGGTGACTACAGGTGGGACATACCTGTAGTAACTGGGGTAGACATTCATTCATGGTCTCAGTTTTCCCAGGGGGTTCCTTCCTTAATAAATGGTTCTTGGACAAGTTAGGATTTTTTCACGTAGACCATCATAATTTCTCCTCATACCTTCACTAGCTAATCATGTGGGGACTTCATCTCCCCCACAGGGTTGGTTTATGGAAGGCCCCTTGAGCCATTGGATTTCTTGTTGTTTTCCTAGATTTAGTAGGGGTGTTATATTTGATTCAAATTCATATCGGCCTTATGTTGAATTGTGTTTTGGTTTGCACATAATATTTTAACTGCAGTTGAATCACCACATATGTCCCGTCGGTTACGAGGACTAGAGCCAATCATGGAGGTGCAACCACCTCTCAAGCAGTGTGAGACAAGTGACCATGAATTTGAAGGGTATTATATTTGGTTTGATGAGACTGGTTTGTTCAAAATAGAAGTGATATATGAACATCCTCCACCAAATTTTAACCTTCCTTTAAATAATCTAGATGCACCCATACTTGTCCAAGTAAGGGAGATTTTAAGTTATCCTTTTTACCTATTTATCAATCTTCCCAGCATGTCATGACTGAGTTTTTTTTCCAGTGTAGTTGAGCCATCATGCCCATACTCAAGTGGGACTGGGGGAAATCCCCTCAGGGGAATCCTTGTGATGTCCACATTACCATCCCTTAGCTCCATTGGACCTACACCATCCATGTCATTTTCCACGGGTCCCTCGATCTAGGGGACATTGACTGTGTCTTACTTTCCATCTGTTAGTACGTCTAGCATTCCTATGCCCATCCATTCCATTTTTGTGCCCACATTTGGATCATCTTCTAGTGGGAGGCCGAGCCTAAGTTTCAGCATGGGGGGTAGAATCCCTTCCACCTCCACCAATCCTATGAGCATCCGACATCATTAGGTGTGGGTTTACCTTTTGGGTGTAATATTCCTAGTGGTTTTGGGGTTGTCCCTAGTCAGTCTTGGGGAAATAATGTGTCTATAGGTTTCAATTTCCCATGGGTTAGCACACCTTTCCCTGAGGAAACATCCCTTCGAGGAAACTTTCCACAATGGAGAGGCTTTCCCTTTATCAATACTTAAGGTTCTGGGGGCTTCTTCCCTAGGCCTAGTTTTTGGAATGTTTTTCCTAGAGGGTCTACACCTATCCCTAGGGAAAATCCCCTCGGGGGTATGTTTGGTTCTGGGAGAATCCATGCTCCTAGAAGTGCCACCATCCCTAAGGGAATTCACTGTTCAAGAACACCTTATCCCTTAAGTAACACAAACATAGGAGGATCGTAAGGTTCACCTGGGACAACATAGACCATGTCTCCCTCCCAGTATTCATTTGCATCATTTCCTTTCCTAGCAACATTATACTTACCTAATTTGTCACGATTGAAAAATGATACTATTTCCCACAACCTTTCATGGTCAGTAATTCTTACGAATCTACCATCATAGATTCCTAAGTTTGATGGAAAGATGGGAGAATACCTCACCACACATATCATGACATATCACTTATGGTTTTCATCCAATTCCTTGATGGATGATAGTGTGAGACTATATATTTTCCAATGATCCCTAACCAGAGATTCCATTAAATGGTACATTTAATTACTAGGTGATTCCTTTAAAAGATTCAACGACTTGGAAATGACGTTTCTTACGCATTACCGGTTACCCATTTGATATGAAATAGGAACTGAGCTGTTGAAATCACTATGTTAGGATACTTCCACTCACATTTATGATCACATTCATGAGTGTAAATGAAGGCATAGGATGATCAAGACTCATATCCCATATAATCTCTTGCTGGAATGTGTTATCCCTAAAGTCTACACCAGACTGCTATGGTACAAATCTAGGGAACCTCAGTTAATGCATAGGTTTGGTTTGGTCGATAGGTCTATCAAGTAGGTTGTATGGATTGAATACATGATAAACCTCATCAATTAAATCTCAAATTATTTGTAGTAACTCATATAGTCAGGGGAATTCACAGTGATAACTAGACACTTAATGAACTATGTGATGAAGAGGAATGGTGTGCATAAATGAATACATAATATGACAATATTTTAGGCTCATATATTCACTAGGAAGACATTTAGACTCAAAATCATATGTTGGATCAAAACGAAATACTTAAATACAAATTACAAAGAACAGGAAATTAACAGTGAAATCTTCACTACAATCATATATGAATTTGTGTGACAATTAATGCATTGCAAAAATTATCTTTGTATTCAAATAATATAGAAAAAAAAAGTTACATTAGGTACACAATATAATCATTAGAATTTTTGAATCCCTGAGCATGAAATGCTACAAACAATAAAACTCCTTCAATACAGTCCTCAGACATCCCAAAACTGTCACCACTCGAACCCTCTCTCTCTCCACAATTTGTTTTACAATATATAAATTTATCATTACAAATATAATATCCAAATTAGGTGGATCTACAAGCATCTAATGAATAGGTGGATATTTCTGAAACATCTAATCCCCCAAATCGAATTTATGAGGTGGCTGCTAGATGTTTTATTGACCGAGTATTTTTAGGAAACAAAATTGGCTAATTTCTTGAAATATAGGATGTAGATATTCACTTTTTATTCCTAAACCATGACATATTTTGAAAACCTGAATGAGTTTTTTCTAATTTTTCCCATTCTTGAAAAAAACCCATGTCTTAGTTCTTTGTGACTCGGCCCCATTTACTTGGAAATTGCGCTTGAAAATGACCTAAAAAATAGTCATTTCCAGAAAATTCCTACACATTTAGTAAAACAAGGGTTCTACGAAAAGCATGCATTTTTTAAATCGTGGGCCAAAACTCATCATAAATTTCCTTCAATATGACAAAAGATGTTAGAACCTGAAGCAACTTTAATTTTAAGCACTCTCTCGGTCCAATACGACTTTTCCAACAATGCTTATAACTTTATGCCAAGTAATGAGAACTACAAATATAACCTGAGAATCAACAATATCTTGCAGTATATGACTTGCAACTTGCCTTATTTCACAAGAAATAAGGACACATGTATAGGCATGTAAAAATGTTGCAGGATTTCAACTGAAAGAATATAAAAGAAATAAAAAGACCACATCTATCTCACCAAGTAATGGCCTCATATAAAATCATAATTTTTTCTGAAGTACTTCTCTATTGATTTTTTTAATATAAGAAACACCTGGCCATTAGGAAGTTCAATGTACATTTTTAATTATTAAAATGGCTCTTCTGTGCAACTTATGCAAACCAGATTGATTGGACCCTTCATTATAAAAAAAATCTAATGGCTACCTTCTCGTACCAATCCTACATTGTCCCCATTGTCCTGATCGATAGCATACAAATAGTTCACCTCCAACACATACTTATGTAAATATTTATATGTGATGAGAACATGTGATCCACAATACTTGCAGTTGGCATCAAGAGGTGGAAACCCTTCATCACTAGAGTAGTCTTAATAACGTTCTTTTTTAGAAGGTAAATCAAGTCATTGCATCATAGGACTGAAAAAAAAAAAAACACAACTCAGAAATGAATAGGGAATGCATGATTTTAGACCAAGGTTACATATTGGACTTGAAAGAAGGCCTTTAGGAATGCATAGGCTTAGGAAAATGGAAAAAAATTGGTTATCAGATCTAGGTGCTAACATTGGCTCTTTCTGGGGATGAGTTCCTCCCTATGAGGCATCAAGAATTGCAGACCTCGTGTGTTGTGTTGCTTATATGTTTCGTATAATGCACTCATTAATTATCAATCCAGGATTCATAATCAATAGAGTTACAAGACACCAGTAAGAAAGGTAATTTCTAATGTCACGAGTATATAATTAAACTAGATTATGCATGTTGGAAACAAATAAAAATAGCAAACTACAATGCACTTTGGTTGTCTTTCAAAGAGAGCTATCCACTCCATTATGGAACATGCAAGTATGAGATGGAGTTGGTTTGATAGATCAACTCTGCTATCTGACCCAGAAAACTAACTATGCAATCCACACTTTTGAAAGGAAAACACACATCAATCATCAAAGCACAGCATGGGTAGTTCAATAGTCAATATGTTGGTTCTGTTGTGGTTCACAATGAACTTCACTAGTTCTTATCCAAATGGTTTTGACTATTGCTGCCAACATCTATGATCACTCAAGGAAATCAAATTCATGAGAACAGAGCATATGCAAAAACAGAGAAAATAAAGATTTCTAAACAATTATATAATGGAAATCCTAGTCTAAGCTATACTGCTATCATCTAACAGAGTTAAATATTTAGCTAATTTAATGTTTACACTACTGAAAACAAAATGCTAATGCTAATCTACGAAGAGGTTGACCTTTGTTGGGTGGTGGGCCCTTGCCGCTTCAACGGGTCAGCTACTGAAGTCTACAGGAGGCTTGTCTACAACACACACATCACTCTCACTCACATTTCAAAACATAAAATCAAAACTTTTGTTAACAACTCAACTCATACTTAATCATAGATAATAAGAATATGGAGATAAATGACATTCTATTAATCTTCACTCAAAATATGTTCTGTGCTATCACATGTTGCTTCACATATTGGCAATATGATAGCTCTCCAACACTTCCACCATCCTTGCCACAGCTATTTAATAGTCTTAATCATGAAACACAAGGAGGTGAAGTGATTTGAAAATCAATCAGTTGTTAAGTTCAATCATTCAGTTACATCTTTAGCTTCATCCTCATGACACAAAATGCATGAGGATGAGGCAATCAACAAACTATTCTTATCATAGTCTTGCTAAAGCAAATAGACGTTCACCAATTGGCTTAGGAGAGATATGGAACTTAACTTAGTGCATTAGGATCTTCCATATTAGTACTGGATCGTAACAGGTAGATGGTACCAGATCATGACAGTGTGCAAAAGGTGGTACCGGATCATGACAATGCGTGGCCGTTGGTACCGGATCATAACAGTGCGTGGCCGTTGGTACCGGATCGCAACAGATAGATGGTACTGGATGCGTTTGGTACTGGAGTTGGACAACAACAGTCTTGGTGCGTAGGTACTGGATAGCTTGAGCTGGTACAGGAATGTTGGATATCTAGAGGTAAAAGATTCATATATATGACAAACTGAAGCATTAGTAGATGAAATATTTAATTCCCCAACTCTATAAACCACAAAATGAATGAATTAACCATACTTTACCTTATGACCTTATTAATGGAAAATGGTAGCGTCCTTGTCATTCACTCAAGCTTTAGGTAGGCCAAAAAGGTATAGGTGAAGAGTATAATAGGGTCATGGGGATGCCAATTTCGGGTCTCAACATTCCCTCATGCCAAAATCATTGCATGTCCTCATGCAACTAAAAACAAACCCAAAATTTTTCAAAACTTGAGACCGTGTCTTTAACTTTGGTGGATCAATGATGTTGATGGCTGAAGCCTCTTCTTTTAGCTCCCTTTTGATGACCCTAACATATTGTAGGAGTCATAATACCTTCTTGAGCTTGTTAGAGGTCTCTTCATGGTCGTCTTGAAGTTGTTGGCTGGTTTCTTTCAATTGCTCATTTTCCTTTTTGATATACTTGTCCAAGAGTTGATATTCCTTTACTTCTTGTTGGAATTCCTGATTTTGTTTTTGCAGTTCCCCAATCCTTTTCTTAATTTGTTCTTTTGTCAAGGTCTTTGTTTACTCCATCATCACTGGCTGGATACATTCCATTTCCTCGACTTCCTCCCTCATCCCACATAAAGTAATAGTGGCTTGCTCCTCGGTCAAACTAGGGATGTCATCTTGGATTGGTAAACCCTCAGAAGGGGAGGTAAGATCGATTGGATCTTCCTGTGTATGAGAACTGGCTATTGTTTTTCCCTTCTTTTCCATGCTCCTCGTGGTTCTTTTACAAGGAGGTACCGGATCACAGATGCTCACAGGCTTCCTTTTCTTCTTTTCTAACTGTGAAATGGTGACAGGGGGTTGTGCCATAGACTGTTTACTTTTATTTTCTGAGCTATGCTTCCCTTTCTTCATCATTTTTGTCTGATGGCCCTCTTTCTCAACTGCCACCGTTGAAGTCTCCTCAACCAATTTGTTTTTACCTTTTGATTCGGAGATTTTAAAAGTTTTATTGACTGTGGAAGAGGATCCTTCTTTTTCATGTTGGGTCACTGCCCTAGATGATGGTGGAGTTGTCTTATCCTTGTTGCTCTTTTTATCTTGGGGTTCTTTAGTTTTATTTGGAGCATGTTGGGTTTCCTCCATATATTTTTTTTTTCTGTGCGAAGGTGTTGTGTGATAAGGGTTTTCCAACTAATCCTATGTTTCCTAAGTTCATGTAAAACTAGCATTTTAATGAGACCTTGATGGTAAATGCTAGTCTTCTCTATTTTGGATATGGATTTAACACCTCTTACCAATTTATTCAAACTCATCCATAGAAAATATGGGAAATCAATTTAAGGGCCTCCTTCAAAATGTAATAGAAGCCTAAGATGATAAATGAAGGTCACAACACACCTTCCCTCACAAGTGACAAATCGTTGAAGACTAGTAATCATTGGATGAAATTCTTCCTTGATGTAGTTCCTCGGGATCCCCTTTTTCCAGTTAGGGTGTTGATGATCTTCTTTCAAGAATTGTTGGCACATTTCTTTGTTGATTCCTTCACCTTTGAAGTATTTGGCTCCTCTTCTAGGTAGTCCCGTAACCTCCCTTAAGGTTGCTTCATTAATTATCAGTCATAGATTGCCTATATGTGCAATCTCTCCATCATATCTCTGAATAAATTCATGAGATATCTTCTCGTGCCAGCTTGTAAATTTTTCCAGAAATGGCATCCACCCCGATCTAGCATATTTTTTTTGACATAATTGGAACTCCTCGGTTTCCCTATAAATTTGGAAGACCGGTTCGTGTCTACTAACCACCATCGTTATAATTTGTGAGAAAAGGATCGGGCTATAGCACAAGGGTTTAGTCAATTTATGAGGTAGGTTTGGTACCAGAAAGGAGTAGGCTCGGGACTGGAGAAAGCTCACAACAAAGGGGAATATGGTGATGTTGTTGGTAATGTGAATGGTAATTTTAAGAAGGATGCCGTAAGGAAAAAATATGACCAGGTGAGGCTTATCTGGATGGCTTCACCACCAAATAAGCCATTTCATTTCTACCCATTACTGTAATGATGAGGATAAGACGTTGGATGTTCAAGGCATCATTTTGGAATAGGTGATTGGACGTTCGAGTGGTGAATTTGATGTTAGTTCATGGTTCATGATATAATATAGGTTCATGAATTTGCTTAAGGATGAAATATATTCGTGGCTTATTATTGCTATACATGCTTCATATTTTGATATGATTTTTTCCCTTAACCATGTTCAAGAGATATGAGAGGATTGATTAGGTTTAGGCATATGGGTATGAGGGATAGGTGCATGGGTTTAATACTAAGGTCGTAAGATCTAGTATATCTTTTCATACTTATTGTAGTTTTATGAGCATAGGAAAATAAATACCATGTTACCTTTGCTTTCACCTTTGTATGATTAATACCCATAGCATGTGCGACTACTTGTAAATTGTCAAAATTCATCCCTTTAGACTGAAGCTTCTTGAAAACTTGGTACGGGAATGTCCTGTACTTCTGTTATTCTGTGCTTATCTTCTTTTGTATTTGGTTCTGCAGGTGGATTATATGAGTCTGGAAAAGAGTCCTGAAGGGGCTCTTTGACCTTCCCCCATGCCGAAGATGTTGTATATCTGTAGGCAAGAAGATTCAACATTTTATATCATAATGGATAAAATATGATAAGAGCAAAAGAAACCAATCAAATTTTAGAAGTACAACTTATCACTTATCATATGATCTCATGCCAAAAATGAAATTGCCCTTCTTTTAATGGATTATTGACAAAGGTAGCATTCAACAATGAAACAAGGGAATATATATTTGTTTTCCAGAAGAACAGATCCCACCTAACTTTCTTCAAATATTTACTATCATTGGATGTTATAGATAAATTTCATAGTATAAGTAGATTAGACTCCCTAGTTAGGGCTCCACTCTTAAGAAGTTTCCTTCTTAGATAGTGTAGGATTTAGATGTCAGACCGGTAAGTTGACTTAGGGTGATTCTCAAATGGACATTATGTTGCTGATTAATCTGGAGTTTTGTATCTCATGAAAGCCAATAATGACCTTTACTCTTTTTGTTTTAGATGACAAAAAGTGAATTTTTCAATCAGACAAGTATAGATGAGACATTTTTCAACCAGAACCCACTTCCAGCAAGCTTGTTCAGTACTCTGGTGGGGTAGTTGTGATAAGTAGTAAGAGGTGCCTTCCCCAGGCAGAATGCCCCATTGACAATAGGCCTATTCAGTACCCTGATGGGTTTGCCTAGTCATACCACAGACTAGTACCCACTGCCAGCAGACCTGTTCAGTATCCGGGCGGGTTAGTCTCTTAAACCCTTTTTCCATCAGAGGCTTCTTGTCCATAGTCACCTATTTTGGTTTTTATTGAAGAGTGATTTGCACGGTGACTAGGGAGGCTCATCTAAAAACCTTTTTATAGGGTGGGATAGTATTGGGTTGGAAGTCATATACTCTTTTTTGTATGTCTTTTAAAGATTTGTCTAAAGGAAAAATAAACTTTTATGCACATTATTTCTTTAGAGTGATCCAGATGTATAATTTTATCTGAAGTTGTTCATAAGAGAATGACATAAAGTTTCCTTAGGGTACTGGTACATCCTCTGCCATAAAAATTTTGGTAGTGTGCCCATGGTAGAGAGTGTTCATATACTCATATGTTACTCTTTAATAAGATAATCCAATGAATACTATTCAAGTCTGGTTAGGGTGAGACAGTTGCTTATAGGCTAATATATTTTTTCCTTTTAAATCATGCTGAAATAATGGGTAAAGGCAACTTCTAGTTTTTAAAGTGGATAATGGTTCTTTGAGCAATCATAGGTAAAGATTGTGTTCCTCTTTTTATTTTGCTTTTAAGCAACAAAACCAAAAAGAAATTAAAATACTTTTCAACAACAAAACCAAAAGAAATTAAAATACTTCTCAGCAACAGAACCAAAAGAAATTAAAATACTTCCCTTTAGTTGTCAACAGAACCAAAAGACATTATTGCTTCATAAGGGCTGTCATTTGGTACTGTATTCAACTTCGTGGTTACATCTTAAGTGGTTGTTGCATGGCTTCATACTTCAGATTATTTGACATAAGATTTTGAAATATGCATAGTATGCTTTGTCAATTAGGTAATATGTCTTTGATAGCACTGTAGAAGGACAGACTCTGGTACCGGACTGGTACCAGGTCAGAACAAGATTTCTGGTACCAAAGTAGAACAAAACATTGTTGATGCCTACAACTGATGTTTTAACAAGTTCGTGAAGGATCAAATAGTTTAAAAAAAATTGCTTACAAAAGAAAAGAAAATTTGCGAAAGTAAAACAAAAGGAGATAAGAGTCTCGTGTTACCTTCAGCTTATTAACAAAATTCGATCCACACCTATGTACAAAAAGTTTCAAATAAACCAATCAATCAATGTGGGTCAGTAGGAGGATCTCCTTCCTTACTGATCATCTGCATGTATGAATTCTGTAATATACGAGTCAGGAATTCTTCTTTTGACAAAGGTTTGTTGTAAAATCGCAACCGATGACCATTCACAAGTAGTGGTGTCTGTTATTCATCAATTGTCTTTTTCTTGATTGAACCATTATTATAGATAGTGTCAATTTCGTAAGGTCCCATCCAATGGGTGGTTAACTTACCTTTGAAGTTCTTGAATCTGTTGTCATACAATAGGGCCCAATCTCCTTGTCGAAATTTTTTCTTTTTGAGATACTTGTCATGCCATTTTGTTCTTTGTTCTTGAATGAGGGTAGTCCTTTGAAGTGCTTCCTGCCTAGTTTCATCCAACTCATTAAGCTGTAAGAGTATTTGTTGTTGGGCTTCATCCAAGTTCATGCCAACTTGTACTGCAGTCCTGAAGGTTTTGATCTGAAATTCTATGGGAAGAAGAACCTGCTTCCCATATACTAACTCATAGGGTGTATGTCCTATTGTATTCCTCCAAGTGATTCTATTAGCCCATAAGGATTCTAATAATCTATCAACCCAATCCTTATGGTGCAACTGTACTGTTTTGGTAAGAATGGACTCAATAACTTTGTTGGTAGATTCTACTTGTCTATTTTCTTGTGGATGATAGGGTGTAGATTTCCTGTGTTTGATTTGGTACTGTTCGATAATAGCTTTGAGTAGATGAGAGGTAAATTGAGTTCCCTGATCAATCACAATTTCTCGCGGTACACCAAATCTAGTAAAGATATCATTAAAAAGGAAATCTACCACTGATTGTTCACTTGCAGTCGGTAAAGATTTTTCTTCAACCCATTTAGTCACATAGTCAGTGCATACAAGTATATACTTTTTCTTTTTAGATGCAGGGTTAATGGGCCCTACAAAATCTAATGCCCATTTTTCAAATGGTTCAATGACTACTTGGGATTCAAATGGAATTTGGTCTCATGCAGTAGGCTTACCCATTCATTGGCATTCATCACAATTGGATACATAGGTTTTAACATATCTGAAAATATGGGGCCAGTAGTAACCTGATTGTAGAACTTTGTAAGTGGTCCTTTTTTCTGCGAAGTGTCCTCCACAAGGGCTATCATGGTAGGATTGTAAAATATCATGAATTTCATCTTCCCTTACACATCTCCTGATCACCAAATCTGGTCCTGTTTTGTAGAGGCAATCATCGTGCCACATGTAATTTGCACTTAGTTGAATAACTTTCTGTTTTTCTCTAGGAGACAATTTCTGAGGCATCTTCCCTGTCACAAGATAGTTAGCGACATCTACATACCATGGAGTGAATGTAGAAATAGAAAATAAATTTTCATCAGGAAAGTTATCTTCTACTGGTGCATTATCTCCCAGATGAATCATTCTAGATAAGAAATCAGCCACAAGATTATCTTTACCAGATCTATYAATAATGTTGATATTAAAATCTTGTAATAATAAGAGCCATTGTGTAAATCTAGGATTTGTTACAGGTTTGTTCATTAAAAATTTCATGGCTGAATGATCAGTGTGTACAAAAGCTTGATATCCTGTAATATAGTGTCTAAATTTATTGATAACATGGACTACAACTAGCAATTCTTTTTCTATGACCATATAATTAACTTCAGCTGGAGATAGATTCTTACTGATGAAGTAAATAACATAGGGAATTTGATTTTCTCTTTGTCCAAGGACTGCCCCAAGGGCTATGTCTGAGGCATCGGTACATATATGAAAAGGAAGGGACCAATTTGGTCCTCTTAACACAGGGGTAGTTGATAATTTTTGTTTTAGAATTTTGAAAGATATTTGGCATTCATCATCCCACTTAAATTCGGCTTCTTTAGATAATAATTTGAATAAAGGGGTAGCTAGGCTTGTAAAATTCGGAATGAATCTTCTATAATAGCCAACATGTCCTAAAAAGCTGCGGACTTCCTTTTGTGAGGAAGGTATTCTGATTTCTGTGATGATATAAATTTTTTCCGGATCAACTCTCATGCCAGAACGAGAAATGTGATGTCCCAAAACAATACCTTCAATGAGCATCATTTTTTATTTTTCATTACTTAAGGAAAGCTTAGTTTCCTTACACCTAATCAAGACTTTTTATAAATTGTCCAATGCTTCCTGGAAGTCTTGTCCATGGACTGTAAAGTCATCCATGTAGACTTCCACACAATCATTGGTCAAGTCAGAGAAACTGGCTAGGACAGCTCTTTGAAAAGTGACTGGGGCATTGCAAAGTCTGAAAGGGAGCACCTTATAAGAATATGTGCCCCAAGGGCAGGTGAAAGTGGTCTTCTCCTGGTCTTGGGGTGCTATTTGTATCTGGTTGTAACCACTAAACCCATCCAAGAATGAAAAATACTTCTTTTCAGACAGGGTATCCAACACCTAATCAATAAATGGTAAGGGAAAGTAATCCCTATGGGTGGCTTTGTTTAACTCATAGAAGTCTACACATATCCTCCACTTACCATTTTTCTTGGTAACTATGACGAGTGGAGATACCCATTGACTATCTAAAATGGGGTATTTGAGATTGGCTCGAAGGAGTTTTTGCAATTCCTCTTTTACAATATCTTTAAGGGATAGATTCATCCTTCGTTGAGGCTGTCTAACTGGTCTGATTTGGTCATTAGTGTAGATGTGATGTGTGCATGTGTCAGGGTGAATTCCTTTCATGTCTGCATAATCCCATGCAAAGGAATCAAATTGTCTTTGGAGCATTTCAATCACTTGTGTCTTTTGTTCTGGTTCCAAACTAGAGTTGATATACAAAGGTTTTCCTGGGATAATCTCAACAAGTTCAGTAGTTTATTCCTTATCTGAGGAGGCTGGTGATAAAGTGTATAATTGAGTGATATCAGGGTGCCAAGTTTGTTGAAATTCATAACTAAAAATATGTGACAATTCTGCCAAACACCTTGGGTATTCAATGCAATTTGTGTCAGCCAAAAATAAGCTTAAGACTTGTTCATCTGATTGTTCTTGTATTCATCTTACTTGTTCAAGTGTTAACAGAGGTCTGATGCAATCTTCCTCTCCATAAGGGTTTTCTAACCAAATAGGTATTTCCTGTGCCAGTTGGGCAGGAGGGAAGATGACAAGTTTTTGGCTATGTGTGCCATTGGATATAGTCATCTCACCAGACCGATAGCTGATAAAGGAATCTGTTGTGGCTAGCCAAGGGCGGCCAAGAACCACAGGGTGTCCTGGTTTGGAGGATGATTTAGAATAGATGACTAAAAAGTCTATTGGATATTCCCAAGAAGCTAGAGTGACTGCGACATCATCTAGACTTCCTGTAGGGCTAATAAATGACTTATCTGCCAACTTGATCATGGTTTGGGTTGGTCTTAACTGGTTGATTTGTATCTTTTGCATAGTGTCAGAAGGCGTTACATTAATAGCTGCACCCAAATCAATGAGTGTGTTTGGTAGAGAAATACCATTAATTTCAATACTGACAACTAGGTTTCCAGGGTCATTATATTTGTATGGCATTTCAGAAATAAATTCAGATAATTGTCCCACTACCTGAACAAGGGGAGGTTCCTTCTTCTTCCTTCCTGGTTTCTTAATGCAAAGATCCCTTATAATTTTGGAGTATATAGGGATATTCTTAATGGCTTGCAGTAGAGGTATTTTTATGCACACATTTCATAATTCATCATCTATATCTCTGTGCAAGGGTGGGTCGGGTTTCTTCACTAATAGTGTTTCAAGGTAAGGTGGGAGATTAATTTGTTGAGGTACTCATATAGACTGAGAAGTGATTGGGATAGGAGGAGAGGCCTCTTCTTCTGCAGGGGTGGTTTGGGTGTTTTCTTCCTCATAATGATTATCATTTTCTTCTTGAATTATTACTGCAGGATCTGATTGGTTTACAACTTTCCCTGATCGTAGTTGAATTTCATAGGTGGGAAAGGCTTGAACTTATGTATTCTGCACAGGGTGGGTGGGTCGATTATTGGGGTTAGGGACTAGCTGGGCAGGGATTGTTGTTGGTCTCATAGGATTATGGGCAGCTTGGTTTTGTGGTTGTTGATTGGCATTTATAGATACTTGCTGCTACTGATTAGGATTCAAGGGGGTTGCAAATTGTTGTTGTATAGGAGGTGGGAGTAAATCTTGCATCTGTGGTGGGTTGAATCCAGGTCGTAATTGGGAAATGTTTGCAGGGTACTGTGGATATGTAGGGTAAGAGGGATTTCCATACATAGGTCCCCTCCAACCTTGTTGCCAAGGTTGAGTTTGTTGAGGTGTCCATTGTGGATAGGTTACTAGGGAAGGACCCCATTGTTGTTGTTGATATTGTGTATTAGGATCATAAAATGTATTGGGATTTTGGGCTCTCCAAGGTCTTCTAGAAGGGTATGGTTGTTCTTGTGAGACTCGTCCTCCCCTATACATGGCTTGTAGTTCAAGCAAGGTTGGACACTCAGATGTGGGGTGTTCTAGTGTACACAAACCGCAGATTTTTATGACACTTAATGGGCATTATTTCTCGTTGTTGTGCTTCTTTCATCATCTATGACAAAATATTACTAAATCATCTTCTTCTTGTTTCTTTTTTAGTTTCAAAGTATCTAACTGGTTACTTATTGTGCTCAAGATGTTTGTTTTAAATTTCTCCAATAAGTTTCCTAACTCGGTTCTGGTGATAGTTCCTGAGATTTGTTTTGTATTTTTACTAAAAGGATCTCTTGGTCCTTTGCCTATTTTATCTTGTCCTCTTGAGTATCTCCTATAGTAATCTGCAATTTCTGAAAAAGGTTTTTGGTGTACATCTCTTGAACTCAACAAGTTTAAAACTTCTATGCAATCATCTCTGAGACCTTTCAAGAATACAGTTCTTACTACAATTGGGTCTGTGGTGAATAGTTTTGACTTTTGATAGTTGTATAAGAACCTTTCTAAGCAGTCTTCATGGATTTCATCTTCTATTTGATGCATTTTAAAAATATCATTTTTAACATTATCCTTAGAATAGTCTTGGTATTTTCATAAAAATGTGTCTTTCATTTGATCCCAAGAAAGGATTGTATTTTCTCCTAAGCTCATGAACCATCTTAAGGCTGAATCTTTCATTGTAGCAGGAAAAAGATTAAGTTTTTGGGCATCATCTGAGTAGTTATAGCTTCTACATAATATGTCAAATTTGAATAAAAATAAATCTGGATCTTCAGTTGACATACCTATGAAAGTGGGCAACGATGAGAGGGATATTCTTCATGCTGATGTTTATGGAAATATCCAAGATTGGAAACCCAAAGGTCTTAGTCTCTGTGGCTGGATTTCCTTCTTCTTCTGCCATTCTACTGATGGATGGCTTAGAAACTAGATTTCCTGTGTCTCCTAAATGTTCAGCAGACTCACGTTCTCCTTGTCCCAATAATGATTCTTCCGTTTTAGGTTCTCCTTCTGAAGCCTCGCTGGCTCCCCTTGAATTTTTTGTTGGTGGAATTTTTCCTGCACCAGTGTCAGTTGGATTAGTGGGGGGGGGTTGTTTTTGAATCTTTGGACCTTACAAATCTACTCTTGTTATCTCTATATCTATGCATAAAATGGAAATTTGAATCTTTAACTGAATTAAAATCCTAATTCTATCTAGAAGGTAAGAAGGCAACCTGGATTCGGAGAACCCCACTCTAGTGTCCGTGTGTCTCTTCACTCACATATTAAATTTTTTATCCTCCTCCCTCAAGCAACCTTAAAAAAAAATATACAAATAATCTAAGCTAAAAATCACTTCCTACTGTTTGCAACTCCTCGGTAACGACGCCAAAATGTTGTGCTACTTATATGTTTAGTATAATGCACTCATTAATTATCAATCCAGGATTCGTAATCAATAGAGTTACAAGACACCAGTGTTGGCGACGGAAGTCACTCCTGGATTGCAGCAGGAGCAGAGCCCGACGCCCATCATTTTTATGTCACGGTAGTTTTTAATTGGTGATCAAATGGGTAGAGACTCGAGAAGATATCACTCTAACTCAGGGACTAGGTCCGACATGTAAGGAAAAAAGGAGGTCTTGATCTAATTTCAGTCAGTGGGTTGATTTGAAAATGAGCAGGTTGAAGACTTGGTGAGAGGAGTGGACAAGCTACCTCAGGCAACAGGCCTTTCAGTAATTTGTAGAAGAAAAACTCTAAGTTTGATATCCTCTGGTTCAGGGCTTCGAGAAACAGAAAGGGGGACTTGACTGGATTCTCCAATTCCAAGTCGTTCAGCGCTTAAGAAAATCACAAGGACTGATTTTAAACAATGCAACTGTTACAGTGATCCAATCTACATCATCCTATAACAGTTACAACTCGACTGGATTATCCAATTCCGAGCTGCTCTAACACAGTGTAAACAAAGACATGAAAGAAACTGACATCCATAAGGCAATAAGTCTAAAGAGCCCATGCATAACCATAATAACAGTGCTTCATTAAATCTTTACAACCGAGAGCCTCGCTCAACCATCGATAGATTACAAAATACAAAGACTGAGTTTATATACTCAGATAAAACCGCCTAACATTGGCGTGCTCAGTTATCCAGGCTTGGTGTCCCTTCGGCCAAATTCAGACGGGTATTCTTTGTCAAACTCCACCTTAACTGTGCATGGCTCTTGCAAGGGGAGTAGCTGAGCCATTAAGTGTCGAGCTAGCATGTGCAGACCTCCTCCGGCTGGTCGAGGACTCGGCATGGGTTCTTTAGAAAAAGGGGTACACAGGACCCTCTCGAGCAGACCGCTTGCCAGATTATCCATACTTTACACTTAATGCCCGAGGAGAGGTTTCAACCACCCCTTCTCATCTTCATTTACTCCAGGCAAAAACCAGGATAGAGGTCAGATCAAATGGCGCACAGAGATCATGATGATCCTTTCGGCGACTAGACTCGACGCCTTTGGCCCCTTTTTGCACAGCTCCTTTCTTTCCCAAGTGACCACGAGTTGTGACCCTGTGTCTATTCTCAAAACGCTTTCGACGTTCGCAAATGGAAGGAGTTAATCCTTGCTTATTCACAACTGCGGTGAGTGAAACGCCGAGATAGCTTAATTGGGAGCCACGCGTCCTTCTCAGATCTGATGGTCCTGAAATCACTCAGTGATGTTGTGTGCCCGGGGCCTGGACACTCCCAACGCCTTGCACATCGGGAATATGACAGGGCTATTCCTTGCATTTCAAAGTTGCGATGGGAGAAAAGGCGAGGAGCCTAATCGTGCGCCAGGTGTCTCCTGTGGATGAACGACTAAGGCTACTTCGCGATACTGCGGGCCCGACTCTAGGCGCTTTCGGCACCCCAGGGTTCGGGGTTTCAAGATATGAGATGATGAGGGACTTTCACCCTTCGAACTCCCGAATGCTGATATGCCGACCAGATCCCGCACTATGTGTCGCTGGATCGGACGACCCAGAATCAATATTGGCATATAGTCGCTTTCTTTGATGCTATACATCGGTCAACTTGGTCGGCCCGATATCCCGATGACCATTGGTCTACTTTTAAGGATGAATCTGGGTTGTTGACAATGTAATTTCACCCACTCGCTTGATTGGAAGCCTTAAGACGAGATTTTTCCATGCTGCGCGCTCGGGCGCTTCTCGAGAAACTTGCAGACCCGAATAGTCTTGTGTCTCGGACAAGAAATGTCGCTAACATTAGGCTCCATGGGGGATAGAGTCGTCCCTGTGATTCTCTAAGGAATCTTTTTGTAGATCTAGTGTCTTGCTGTTGGGGTATGGATTCATTTATTAAGCCGAAAAAAGAAAACAGAAAACAATATTTACAAAACAAAAGAAGCTGCCTACGGCTTACAAAAAACATTTTTTTAAGAAATGCCCATTTACTGGGCCATCAAAAAATTCTTCGCCTTCCAAATCCTACAACCTGTAAGTGTTGTTTGAAAATACCTCAGATATCTTGAGAGTCCCAAACTAGAGGGCATCAAACTTACTGTGTTTGACCCTATCCTGCCTGGGTGCATCCCATTTGAGCACCAGATCGCCCAGCTCGAAAGCTTTCTTTGTGCTCTTCCTGTCAAAGGTTTTCTTGATCTTCTGCTGATGATGGTAGGCCCTATCCATAGCCTATTCCCTGATCTATTGTACTTCCACCATCTGATGAATCCTTCTAATCATATGGTCAGGCTCTCCTTCAAGGTCCTAGAGAAATGTTTCCACAGATAAAGCGAGCTGGGTAGGGAAAACAACCTCTGTTCCATAAACAAGTTGGAAAGGTGAGATGCCCAGGGACTTCTTTGTTGTCACCCAGATAGCCCATAGAGAAAATTTGAGCTTTGAATCCCAGGCCTTTTTGTTGTCTTCCAATAACTTTTTAATGAGCTTAATCAAAATTTTATTGGAAGACTCCGTCAGTCCATTTCCTTGAGGATAATAGGGAGTAGAGTGGATCATCAAAATCTCAAACTGTTCACAGAACTTGACCAAAGGCTCAGACCTGAAAGAGGCGGCATTTTCGATGATGATTTTGCTGGGACAGCTGAATCTGGCTATGAGATCATCCAGGAAGCTGATAATTACTTTGTGAGAAGTGCTCCTAGTAGGGGTAGCTTCTATCCACTTGGTGAAATAGTCTGTCGCAGTCAGGATCCATCTGTGTTGACCACTTGAGGGAGGATGAATTTCTCCAATGAAGTCCAACCCCCACTGTTGAAAAGGTGCTGAAGCTACTATAGGCTTTAATGGCAGTGATTTGAGTTGTTGTTTTCCTGAGAACTTTTGGCATTTGATGCAAGATATGATTTCTCTGCAGACATCAGTGAATAAAGTGGGCCAGAAATATCCAGCCCTGAGGATCTTATGAGATGTGGTTTTCCAGAAATGATGCCCCCCGCAAAGGCTATTATGAAAATCAATTATAACCTTCTAGGCTTCTTGCGGGTCCAGGCATCTTAAGAAAACCCCTAGAGGGTCTTTCCAGTACAAGTCTTGGTCAATGAGGCAATACCTGACTGCCTTGAGCTTTAAATCTCTCGCCTTGCTTTTTCCCATTTCATTAGGAGGCTTCAATTCTTGCAAAAAGTACAAGATATCCTTGTACCAGGTGCATGCTGCTAGTGGTAAGGCACCCTGAGAATTCTTATTGGTCGACTCAGCTTGCAGGTTTTCTGAATAGGCATTGATGAAGCTAACCCCCAAGGCTTTGCAATTGGATTCAGCCAGCAGCTTGGCTAAACCCTGCCCCTTTATCAACTTAGTAGGCTTAATCTCCAGATCAAACTCTAGGATCCTGGCAATCCACTTACCCCTTCTCCCATCTATGTCGGGCTGTACAAGGATGTCCTTTACAGAGGCTGAATGAACATATGTAGTCACCTTTGAGTGCAAGACATAGACTTTGAAATCTTTGAGAGCTTTTACTAAGGTATAGGCCTATTTTTCCATGATTTCATAACTGACCTTTGCATCTCTTAATGCCTTGCTGAAAAAGGCAATGGGTTGTTCTCTCCCTTCATCATTTTTCTGCAACAAGACCGCCGCTACTGTATCAAAAGAAGAAAAAGAGAAAATTAGGAATCCTTTGGAATAGTTAGGACTAATCAGCACAGGTGCCTCAGTCAATGCCCTTTTTATTCAGGTAAAAGGTTCCCTGGGTTCAGTGGTCCATTTCACTTCATTTCCCTTCCTGACCATGGCTGTGATATGTTTCACCAACTCAAAAAAATTTGAGACGAATCTCCTCAAGAAATTAATCTTCCCTAAAAAGGCCTAAACTTCCTTCTTGGATCTAGGGAGTGACAGGGTTTGAATTGCCTCTACCCTTCTAGGATCAATCCTCACTCCTTCTTCTGATACTATGTGGCCTAATAGCTTCCCCTCCTTCATAGAAAACAAATATTTTCTGGGATTTAAGGATAGGCCAAACCTACGACACTTCAAAAAAACTTTTCTCAGATGACCGCAGTTCTCTCAGTTAGACCTGGAGAAGACTGTTATGTCATCCAGGTAAATCACCACAAACTTATCTTTCTCCCCGATGAAGGCTATGTCCATGGCTCGCTGAAATGTTGCCCCTGCATTCATCAATCCAAAAGGCATTTTGGCATACATGAATGTGCCCCAAGGAGTGGTGAAGGCCATTTTTTCTCTTTCCTCAGGTATGACTGATATCTGATTATAGCCAGAAAAGCCATCAATCATGGATATCCTAGATGCACCAGTTACCCTTTGCAGTATTTGTTCCATATTGGGCAGGGGTAATTGTCTTTCCTTGAGATCCTGTTCAGGTTCCTGAAATCAACATAGAGTCTGATTTCTCCACTTTTCTTCCTTACTGTGACCACATTGGCCACCCATTCAGAATATCTCAAGTGGACGATAATTTGGGCATCTAGCAATTTCTTCACCTCCTTCTCCATGACAGGTAGCAACATGGGATTTATCTGTCTCATCTTCTGCCTGAATGGATTAGCCTCTTCTTTCAGTGGGATCTTGTGTTCAATGATAGATGTGTCATAAGTCTTGAGGTCTTCATAGGCCCATGCGAACACATCAGCGAATTCCCTCAATAACTCAGTATATTCCTCCCTCTGTTCACTGGTCAAGCTGCTTGATAATTTGATAAACTTAGGTTCCTCCTGTGTGCCAATGTTGCATTCTCTTGTATCAACATCTTTATTTGAAACACCACCCTTAACTGCCACATCATTCTTGTCAAACAACCTTTCTAAAGGGACCAGTCCCCTTGGAATGTGGTTTCTAGGCAGCTGAATAATCCAGTGATTAATGATTTTATTCAAGAATACCTCAGAGGGAGGGTCACCTTCGGGATCAAAATCCTGATCAATGTGCAATGCCGAAAACTCATCGACGGACTGAAGAAAATTTTTGATTTCAAGATCGTCCTCAAATACCTCCCAATGCTTTACATTGTCCGAGATGGATGGTCTGTATCTTGTTTCGACCTCACCATGGATCTTTGGCAGCAGGGAGATCCTGAGCAGAGTAGCCGAAACCGCTAAGGAGTCGGCCGAGGTATTTTCTTCCCTTGGGATAAAAGTAATGTTGAAATCTGAGAAGAAGTTATCAATCAGGTCCCATACCTCATTTATGTAACTCCTGAGCCGAGGATGCTTGGCCCGATAAACATTCCTAACCTATTGGATTATCAATTCTGCATCTCTGAACACTGACACCTCTTTAATCCCCATTTCTATTGCAGCTCTCATACCCAGAACAAGAGCTTCGTATTCCGCCACATTGTTGGTAGTTTCAAATTCTAGCTTGTATGACAGGGATATGGTCTCTTGACAAGGCAATATGAAAATCACTCTAGCACCTGTGCCTATACTGGAGGAAGCTCCATCAAAGAACATCTTCCAAACAGAGGTGGTTGGAGGAGGTGTCTACTGATTAAGAATGGGCTGCTTTCTGATATGTACAGGGACTTCGGGAGCTCCAGTGATTTGTAACAAACTAGACCCTAAATCAGTGTCAAGTGCAAAGATGGGGTGATTAGTGGGGTTTGCTTCATCACTGACAATATAGGCTAGTTGGGATTCTCTGTACAACCTCCTACGTTCCCCTCCAAAGACCGGAATGGTGGCATATGTGAGATCCATCTGTAACATTCCTCCAAGTTTGTTAATCTAAGACCTTGACAGCAACATGCCAAACTTGGGGGGAACGTCAGCTACTACAATATCCATGACCACACTCTTCATGGGTAGCTGAAACAAAGAAACCACCAGGTCTTTGATGACTCCTAGACACTAGACTCTCCTTGAATCGAAAGAATACAAATCATGATAAGCTTTTGTCACCTCCAGTCCCAACTCTTCCATTAATATTTTGGGAATAAGATTATGGGAAGCTCCTGAATCCATGAGGAAATTATGCAACACTTTATCATGTATGTTCAGGGAGGTGTAGAAGGGAGGGGATGAATCATCTATGTCTTCTACCATGGGACCTAGGATGACAGCTGGTTTCTCATCTTGAAGGTTCATTGAGTCAGAGGGAGGTTGGGGGGACTCARATTGTAGCAACTTGGAGAGGGACCTTTTGAAATCTTCATTTTTAACGAGTTCAGATAGGGGTACAGGAATTCTAATCTTCTGAATCTCGTGCTCAAAATTGAAGGAGGGGCTAGGCTTAGGAGCTTCCCTTACCTTAGTGACAGGCTCCTTGGCTGCTAGCGAAGCACTCTAAGTTTTCTTTTCTTTAGTAGTGGCTATCGAAGACTTAGTAGGCCTATCTGCGATGAGGGGCTGGTCTTGGTTGTCAAAGTATCCTTCTTTCTTTCTTGACCTGAGATTATATCTGTTAGAGGTGTGACTTGCCCTTTCTCCCTTACCTAAATCATGGATTTGGATGTTCATTAGGGATTTTTCGTATGTAGACGGAGTCAAATGGGGAAAAGGAGGAGCTTCTTCAACACAATGAATTTCGGGGTCGAACTCGTCTATCTCCTCCCCTCCCTCATAAATAACTAGGTTATTTTGGAGAGGGGTTTGGATCCTTTTATCTTCCCTGTCTTTCCCCTTTGGTTCCCTTGGGAAAGCCCGTGGTCCATTGTTATTAGGTCTTATGAAACCTCTACCATCAGTATTCTGGGGATTTCTGTACATGGGCTTCCCTTCTAACTCCCACCTTTCCATCCTGGCAGAGAGTGATTTTAGTACTCTAGGTGTCTCATCTGTCTGAAGGGGAAGGGGAGAGGAACTATATGAGGAAGCTTTAGGACTCTGCCTGGATATGTTTCTACTAGTAGTGTTCCTGAGTCGGTCAACAACCAATATGTTAGACTCTACCTCCACGGGTGCATCCTGCATGTGGACCAGAGTAGTGGCTCTTATTTCCCTCAACAGGAGGCAGAAATCGGGGTCAAAGGTGCTAGCATAGGTGATCTTTGCAAAATCTTTGGGGGGTTTTATCTCAGCAGGGATTTTGTTGTACATTTTATTAAATCTCTTGGAGAAGTCAGAGACATACTCTCCTTCCTTTCTCTTCAAAGACCCAAACTATGTCATGTAATACATGAAGTCTTTTTTATCTCCCCACTGTCTCAAAAAGGCATTATCTAAAGCTTCGATCCCATCAATAGATCCAGGGGGCAGGGCCTTGAACCATTTTCTAGCCTCGCCTTGAAGGCTATGGACAAAAATCCTCATCCATATGTCTGCATGCATGATAAAATTATCATCTGTAAAACTGTAAAATGCTTCTAGGTGCTCTTCTGTAGTTACGTCCCCCTCGCCTGTAAACTTGGGCAGCTGTTTGAGGTAACCATCTGCTGGGAGGGCATTGAGAGGCTGAGGCAACACAAGGGGAGAGGCTATGATGGCCTCCATTCTGGTCATTGGGGGATTTGCTCCTGCCATAAGGATATTATGTGGAGGAGAACTGGGAGGAGAAGGAGCTTGACAAGGGGATAATGGGGATGAGATTTTAAGGGGAGTGGGAAACAACATGGGATTTAGAGAGAAGGTTAGCGAGCTTAAGCCGGTGGGTGTGTCTCTTCGTGCAGAAGGGGCAATAGTAACAAAAGGAGGAGTGGTAGAGCTAGGAGTGGGGAAATATTTAGTGGTCCTAGGTCTTCGCCAAGGTACAGATTTGGGGGAGAGGGGAGTGACAAGGATTTCTCCCTCCAATCCCAGACCAAGGGGGGAAACCTCAACAGGAACACTCTTGAAATTCAGGAAACGGGAAACTTCAGAAAGCGGTCTGCTAGGAAACTGAGGAGGAGAAAATTAAGTTCTTTCAGAAGGAGATGGTGGGTTACCTGGTTTAGCGGTGATAACTTCTCCTTCAGAGGTCTTTCCTTTTCCGAGGACCACCTCCCGCTCAGTCTCAGGTGTAGCTAGAGGAAGCTGTGGATGGGACCGCGTGTGTCTGCCTCTGAAAGCCACAATTGACGCGGCAGGTTCGCCACAGTGTAGTTGTCACAATGGAGTCGCCAGGTGCACAATAGAAATCTTCAAGGGCTCTGATGCCTGATGCACCTTCAGAATCATAAGCTCAATGTCGTTCAATCCTAGGGAAGATTTTCAACTTCGTCCCCGACAACGGCACCAGAAATGTTGGCAACGAAAGTCACTCTTGGATTGTAGCAGGAGCAGAGCCCGACGCCCATCAGTTTTATGTCATGGTAGTTTTTAATGGGTGATCAAACAGGTAGAGACTCAGGAAGATATCACTCTAACTCAGGGACTAGGTCTAGCATGTAAAGAACAAAGGAGGTCTTGATCTAACTTCAGTCAGTGGGTTGATTTGAAAATGAGCAGGTTGAAGACTTGGTGAGAGGAGTGGACAAGCTACCTCAGGCAACATACCTTTCAGTAATTTGTAGAAGAAAAACTCTGAATTTGAGATCCTTTGGTTCAGGGCTTCGAGAAACTGAAAGGGGGACTTGACTGGATTCTCCAATTCCAAGTCGTTCAACGATTAATAAAATCACAAGGACCGATTAGAAACAATGCAACTGTTACATTGATCCAATCTACATCATCCTATAACAGTTACAACTCGACTAGATTCTCTAATTTTGAGCTTCTCTAACACAGCGTAAACAAAGACGTGAAAGAAACTGACATCCATAAGGTAAGAAGTCTCAAGAGTCCATGCATAACCAGAATAACAGTGCTTCATTAAATATTTACAACCGGGAGCCTCGCTCAACCATCGATAGATTACAAAATACAAAGACTGAGTTTATATACTCAGAGAAAACCACCTAACATTGGCGTGCTCAGTTATCCAGGCTTGGTGTCCCTTCGGCCAAATTCGGATAGGTATTCTTTGTCAGACGCTACCTTAACTGCGCATGGCTCCTGCAAGGGGAGTAGCTGAGCCATTAAGTGTCAAGCTAGCATGTGCAGACCTCCTCCAGTTGGTCGAGGACTCGACATGGCTTCTTTAGAAAAAGGGGTACACAGGACCCTCTCGAGCAGACCGCTTGCCAGATTATCCATACTTTACACTTAATGCCTGAGGAGAGGTTTCGTCCACCCCTTCTCATCTTCATTTACCCCAGGCGAAAACCAGGATCGAGGTCAGATCAGATTGCACACAGAGATCACGATGATCCTTTTGGCGACTAGACTCGACGCCTTTGGCCCCTTTTTGCACAACTCCTTTCTTTCTCAAGTGACCACGGGTTGTGACCATGTGTCTATTCTCAAAACACTTTTGGCATTCGCAAATGGAAGGAGTTAATCCTTGCTTATTCACAGCTATGGTGAGAAAAACACCAAGATAGATTAATTGGGCGCCACACGTCCTTCTCAGATCTGACGGTCCTGAACTCACTCGGTGATGTTGTGGGCCCGGGGCCTGGACACTCCTGGTGCCTCGTGCATCGGGAATATGACGGGGCTATTCCTTGCATTTCGAAGTCACGATGGGCGAAAAGGAGAGGAGCCTAATCACACGCCAGGTGTCTCCTGTGGATGAATGGCTGAGGTTGCTTCGCGATACTTTGGGCTCGGCTCTAGGCACTTTCGGCACCCTGGGGTTCAGGGTTTCGAGATATGAGACTATGAGGGACTTTCACCCTTCGAACTCCCAAATGCCGATATGTCGACTAGATCTCGCACTATGTGTCATTGGATCGGACGACCCAGAATCAGTCTTGGCATATAGTCACTTTCTTTGACGCTATACATCGGTCAACTTGGTAGGACCGATATCCCGATGACCGTTGATCTACTTTTAAGGATGAATCCAGGCTGTTGACAATGTAATTTCACCCGCCCGCTTGATTGGAAGCCTTAATACGAGATTTTTCCATGCTGCGTGCTTGGGCGCTTCTCGAGCAACTTGCAGACCCAAATACTCTTGTGCCTTGGACAATAAATGTTGCTAACAACTAGTAAGAAAGGTAATTTCTAATGTCACGAGTACAGAATTAAACTAGATTACGCATGTTGGAAACAAATCAAAATAGAAAACTGCAATGCACTTTGGTTGTCTTTCACAAAGAGGCTATCCACTCCATTATGGCACATGCAAGTATGAGATGGAGTTGGTTTGACAGATCAAATATACTATCTGACCTAGAAAACTAACTATGCAATCCACACTTCTAAAAGGAAATCACACATCAATCATCAAAGCATAGCATGGGTAGTTCAATGGTCAATATGTTGGTTCTGCTGTGGTTCACAATGAACTTCACTAGTTCTTATCCAAATGGTTTTGACTATTGCTGCCAACATCTATGATCACTCAAGGAAATCAAATTCATGAGAGCATAGCATATGCAAAAACAGAGCAAATAAAGATCTCTAAACAATTATATAATGGAAATCCTAGTCTAAGCTATACTGCTATCATCTAACAGAGTTAAATATTTAGCTAATTTAATGTTTACACTACTGAAAACAAAATGCTAATGCTAATCTACGAAGAGGCTGACCTTTGTTGGGCGGTGGGCCCTTGCCGCTTCAACAAGTCAGCTACTGAAGTCTACAGGAGGCTTGTCTTCAACACACACATTACTCTCACTCACATTTCAAAACATAAAATCAAAAATTTCGTTAACAACTCAAATCATACTTAATCAGAGATAATCAGAATATGGAGATAAATGACATTTTATTAATCTTCACTCAAAATATGTTTTGTGCTATCACACGTTGCTTCACATATTGGCAATATGATAACTCTCCTACACTTCCACCATCCTTGCCATGACTATTTAATAGTCTTAATCGTGAAACACAAGGAGGTGAAGTGATTTACAAATCAATCAGTTGTTAATTTCAACCATTCGGTTACATCTTTAGCTTCATCCTCATGACACGAAGTGCACGAGGATGAGGAAATCAACAAACTATTCTTATCATAGTCTTGCTAAAGCAAATAGATGTCCACCAATTGGCTTAGGCAAGATTTGGAACTTAACTTAGTGCATTAGGCTCTTCCATATTAGTACCAGATCGTAATAGGTAGATGGTACTGGATCATGACAGTGCGTGGCCGTTGGTACCAGATCATAACAATGTGTGGCCATTGGTACTGGATCACAACAGATAGATGGTACCAGATGCATTTGGTACTGGATTCATACAGAAACAGTCTTGGTGCGTAGGTACCGGATAGCTTGAGCTAGTACAGGAACGCTGGATATCTAGAGGTCAAATATGTACAGGAACGCTGGATATCTAGAGGTCAAATATTCATATATATGACAAATTGAAGCATTAGTACATGAAATATTTAATTCCCTAACTCTATAAACCACAAAATGCATGAATTAACCATACTTTACCTTATGACCTTATTACTGGCAAATGGTAGCATCCTTGTCATTCACTCAAGCTTTAGGTAGGCCAAAAAGGTATAGGTGAAGAGTATAATAGGGTAATGGGGATGTCAATTTCAGGTCTCAACATCATGCCTTCATTTTTTATTCCTTTTCACTGTCCACTCTGAACCTACTTTTAATATACATGTTCTTTCCATTCCTGCTGAAAACAAATTGCATTTAAAATACCATCAATCTGAGTTCGAACACAACCACAACCATAGACCATCTGATCAAGATAATCACATCACAAACAATTTCCTTCCATTGGGATATGGAGGAATTGTTACTGATCTAATTTATAACACACCAAACCAAGATGAAAGATAAATGCTTGAATATGAGCTTATTCTTACATCCTAATCAATTAGGTTGCTCGATCTAGTGATATGAAATTGCCAATGCATTCATTCAAGCAATTTCTTAATCACCCAAATTTTTCTTTCATTCTTAATCATGAAATGAAAAAATACACATATCGGTAATCCATAAGGTAATCTAGATCCATATTCATGGCTTGTAAATATTATTGCATTTGAATTGATAAACCCCTCTAAACAAGATTCCATGGGATCATAAAAGTGAAAATGAGTAAGATGTTGACAATCAACAAATACCTTTTCTTGTTTCTCCAACTGAATATGAACTCTCTCTGTCTGCTCTAATTTCACTACTCTTCTGATCTTGTCAATTTTAGATTCAAGAATGTCAATTTCAGGATCATCGATTTCTTGAAATTTCTGATCAACATTCTATGAAGAGGGAAACACTGTGGAATGATCTGGTAATCCATCATCATCTCTCTCACTGACTTCCCAATAGTTTGATCCATAGTTGTCATACACATGTTTATTGCTAAGAAGTTCCATAGGTGTTGATGTATAAAATTGTTCCTCATCATCTGAGTCTTCATAAAAAAATGGGTCGATCTTTATTGAAATTTGAAACAGTAAATGCATCTGAAAAAATGTCACAAGCATATACAATATAACTATCAACAACTTGAGAATCATAACAATCCTAAAATTCCTCCTTTTGAATAGAATCATTATAAGATAATTCAAATATAATTGATTATTGTTGAACTAGGTTATCTGAAGAAAATCTTAATGTTTGTTGTTCTTTCTTATTAACAGTGTGATCTTCAAAATGTTTAAAATAGTAGTTTCTTCAATAAGAAATAGGTCTTCACAAGGATTTACATTAACAAAATCTTTATGATGATGACAACTCGAATGGCCATAAAAACTGTAAGGATAATCTTGAAAGATGTCCAATGCATCTTGAGCATGGTTATCTTGAATATATCTTCATTGATAATTTCATCACTAAAATCCTCCTGATCATCATTGCTAAGAGATTTTTTAAATTTAATTTTCTCACGACAATCATCCAAGAGGAGCTCAATAGAATAAATCCTATTACAATATGAATGGAACACAACATGAAAATACTTTAGTGAAGGAATGCTAGAAATAGGAAGAGATCGATACCATTGTCTTGCATCACCTTCCAATGAGTACATAAACATCTTCATCAATACATCTTCATGATGAATATGTTTTTGGTCCATGTATTGATGAAAATCGATCAAGTGTTGTGCATGATGATCATGATCAACCCCTTTGAACCTTGGAAGGTACTCACCCATTTCATCCATAGTAGGAACAACATTTGGAAAAAACAAGAACATCAACAAAATTAGAAGGACCAAACCTTGCAGCTAATATAGTATTCATCTAAGAATCATATGATGTTGAAATTATGGACCAGAGGAACTACTAGTGGATTCATCTTTCATGAAGTCGCCAGGTGAATAAACTGCAGTTAATTTTTTTTCCTAACTCTTGTTCGGCACCAAGATCTAGATATGAACATTGTTGTACATCTAGGGAAGATATTCAATTCCATCCCCGACAACAATGCCAAAAGATGTTATCCCTCAAGTATGCACCAGACTGCTATGGTACAAAGCTAGGGAACCTCAGTTATTTCATAGGTTTTGTTTGGTTGATAGGTGTATCAAGTAGGTTGTATGGATTTAAGACATGATAAAGCTCATCAATTAAATCTCAAATGATCATTAGTAACTCATATAGTCAGGGGAATTCACACTAATAAATAGACACTTATGCACTATATGATGAAGAGGAATGGTGTGCATAAATGAATATATAATATGACAATATGTTAGACTCATATATTCACCAGGAAGACATTTATACTCAAAATCATATTTTGGATCAGAATGAAATACTTAAACACAAATTACAAAGAAAAATAAATTAACAGTGAAATCTTCACTACAATCAGATCTGAATTTGTGTGACAATTAATGCATTGAAAAAATTATCTTTGTATTCAAATAAGACAAAAAAACATAGTTACAGTAGGTACAAAATCTAATCATCATAATGTTTGAATCCCTAAGCATGAAATTCTACAAACAATAGAACTTCTTCGATATAATCCTTAGGCCTCCCAAAATTGTCACCACATCGCGAACCCCCCTCTCTCCACCATTTGTTTTACAATATATAAAATTATCATTACAAATATCATATCCAAGATAGGTGGATCTACAACCAACTAATGAATAGGTGGATATTAATGACACCTAATCCCCCAAATTGCATTGATGAGGTGGCTTATAGATGTTCTACTGACTAAGTATTTTTAGGAAACCAAATTGGTAATTTTTTGTAAAAATAGGCTACAGAGAATTAATTTCTATTCCAAAACCATGACATCTTTTGAAGAAATAAAAGATGTTTTTCTAATTTGTCCCATTCCCAAAAACACCCATGTCTTAGTTTTTTGAAATTTGACCCCATTTGTAGATTTTAACCTTGTACAATATCTACTGCAAACATATATTCAGTAAAGGAACATAAAAGATACAATGGAAAATACAAACATTACACAGAGATTTTTCCCTTGGAAACCCAAACCGGGAAAACCAACATATTCTTTATTATTCATCATGTTACAATGTTTACAATACAAAATACATATAGGATACAATGACATCCAAAACCCTAACCCAATGACCTGGATTAGTCCAAAACCCTATTTCCTTAATCCGAAATAGAAAACCATCGGCAAAGAAACCATGTGCCGAAAAACCACCTAAATATAATGCAGTCCCGAGGCAGAAAAAATGCGATCCCGATGCAGAAAATTTTTACTTGGAAATTGCAAAGAATATAACACATACCCAACACCATTTACTTGGAAATTGCACCCAAAAATGACCTCAAAAACAATCATTTCCAGAAAATTCTTGTACATTCAGTAAAATAGGGGCACTATAGAAAGCATGGATTTTTGCATCACATGAAAAAATTCATCATAACTTTTCTTAAATTTGACAAAAGATGTTAGAACCTGAAGCAACTTTAATTTTCAACACTCTCCTGGTCCAATACAACTTTTCCAACAATGCTTATAACTTTATGCCAAGTAATGAGAATTACAAATATAACCTGAGAATCAACAATATCTTGCAGTATACCACTTGCATCTTTCCTTGTTGCACACAAAATAAGGACACATGTATAGGCATGTAAAATTGTTGCAGGATTCCAATTGAAGGAATATAAAAGAAATAAAAAGACCACATATGTCTCACCAAGTAATGGCATCATATCAAATTGGGAATTTTTTCTGAAGTACTTCTCTATTGATTTTGTTAATATAAGAAACATATGGCCATAAATAAGTTAAAGATGCAATTTTAAATATTAAAATGGTTCTTCTATGCAACATATGCAAACCGGATTGATTGGACCCTTCATTATAAAAACAATTGGATGGCTACCTTCTTTTACCAATCCTACATTGTCCCCACTTTTTCAATAGATAGAATAGAAATAGTTCACCTCCAAAACATACTTTTGTAACTATGTATCCATGATGAGAACTTGCGAGCCATAGCACTTGTAGTTGGCATCAAGAGGTGGAAACCCTTAATCACTAGAGTAGTCTTAATTGTGTTCTTTTCAGAAGGTAAATCAATTTATTGCATCATAGGACTGAAAAAACAAAAAATAATTAGAAATGAATAGGACATGCATGATTTTAGACCAAGGCTACGGATTGGGATTGGAAGATGCTATAGTACAAAAATTCAACTTCTATGCATCCAATACATTCGCCCATCATTTTGCATCCTTTTCCAAATCATATTGCTAAGGTTTCTAAAAATAACTTTTTGGATAATGTACGTGCCCCATTGCACTATCATCCCATGTACATACGTGTGCTACATGATAATCCTCCTGCATACATATGCTTACTGCATGCTAGTTAGCCCGCGTTTATGCACAAAAAATGAAAAAAATATAAAATTGCACGTATTTCGATGGATTTTACGGGCTATGTAGGGTTTCCTAACTATTTTACCCCCTGTAGCCCTTCCCCAAACTGAATAACCATACTTTTCTCATATAAAAGTAGGTCTAGAGGATTCATTTAGACATATTAACAAGGAGATAAGAAAACTCTGTCAAAATACTTTCCCTCTCATTGCCCAAGTTTTACATCTTACTTTGAGTTGTATCCTCAACTTTCCCTTCCATTCATTCTCCCTATGAAACAATTATTTCTTCCCATGTTGGCATGTTGGTTGTGAGAATCATAGGTGGGATTGGTGCACTTGGAGTCATGAAAGAGGAGCCTGGAATTGGTCGTAGAACGATGTCCACAAGCAAAGGTTGTAACCTTTCATCTTGTCAATGAATAAAAGAGATTATCTTTGTCCCAAAACTTTATGTGTACATGTTCTTATCTAATTTGATCATTTACATCTATATTTAGGATTTTTAAGTGACTACCAGAGATTGTATATGTTGTTGTGTTGTGTTCTTGGTATGTTACAGGTCAGCCTTGGGTGGAGATCTGTTATCTAAGAGGAAACAACAAGTGGAAGAGGTCTACATCAACCAAAGGATACAAGGTTCTCTTCTCAACCTTCTCTTCCCTCTCTTTCATCACTTATTCTAGATTTGTTTGGGGTAGATTATAGATAATTCATTCTTTTAAGGGAGTTATCACTCTTCCTATTCCTTAGACCAAGTTTAGGGGGATTTTCCCCATATCACAATTAGTGACTCCACTGGGGAGTCTCTTTAGGGTCTTAGTGGGAGATCTTGGTTTGATTTGATTTTCAATTTCTTTTTGATTATTTTGATTATTTTGAGTCAGGTTGGGTCTCTGGTCACCTTCTAGATTCCTACAAGCTTCCCTTGCCTAACTTGTCTATCCAAAATTTATTTTTTTGAAAATTTACAGAGGTGTACGCGCCCTATTCTCTGTACAACATGCGTACATACATGTTCTGCATTATACACAACCCATGTACATATGCAGGCTGGTCATGCACAACACGTGTCTCTGTGGTTTTGGAGATTTTTTTCAAAGGATTTTCCTTTTCCTACAGGAAACTTGTGGTTCCCAGGTCTTCCTAAGTTCCAAAAGCTTCTGTTGTTTAGGGTTTAGATAGTTTGTAGGCTTATCTTGTTTATGAAATAAAATAAAAAAATCCTCTTCCCTCTCCTTGTTTCCAAGCATGTTTGGATTATTTTTATATTGAATTTTAAGAATCGTGTATTCTGTAGTTTTGTTGGCACCAGGCCGAAGTGTAAATAAGGACGATCATGGGAAAGAAAGCATGCAGGAAATTGAAGTGACAACTGGAAAAACATCAACATGCGTGAATGCAAGAAAGCGTGCATAGAGGAAAGCAACAGCTGGAGGAAGAACAAGACATGCATGGGAGAAAAAACTAGCGTAAGAAGGGTTAGGGTTTTGGTAATATTCTGTAAGTGGCTGAAGAGCCCAAAATGTATAAATATAGATACAAAAGTATCATATAGGTGTTTGTTTTTGTTCTTGTTGAATTTATGTTAGTTTTTATGAGGATTACGATTATCATTGAGTGGTTGTTCCGAGTATTGTTGTCGGCGATACGTGAAGGATTTTGAGTTTTATGAACCGAGTTTTGTAAGTTGTTGAGCAAGAAAAGATAAGAGGGAAGGTAGATCTAAGGATTATACCACATCATGTAGAGCCTGGTGAAATCTAGTTCTCCTCACATAGATCTTACTGTTACCCATGATTTTGGTCATCATGATGATGTATTGATGATGGTGTACTCAGGCTCTTCATAAGAACTTTCTCCTGAGAAAAAGTTATTTTCATCTCTTCTAGAAAACTCATTTTTGAAGACTATTCATAGGCTGCTAGTATATTTGCCTGTGAGAATGCATGATTCTCGTAGGCTGCCTTAAGCCAGGGTGCGAGAAGTTCGCACTGTGTTGAACTGCTAGGGTGCGAACTCTTTCTAAAGCAAGGAAAAAGATGAATTCTCGATGCTTCTAGAAGGGAATCTTCTAGAAGGATGAGATGGCATTCGAATGGTATTCCTAGTACTGGATTCCCTGATATTTTGGGATCATTCTTATCCAAGTAACTAATTCATTCTCTCCTATATATTGAGGGAATTCTCATGGAAAAGGTTAAGGAAGATTCATTGGAGAATTGGTGAAAGAATTGTGTGAAGGACTGAAGCTACAGCAGCTTGGAGACTCCAGCAAGTTTATCAAAAGGAGTTGATCTTATTCATGCAAGTGAGCAAGTGTGTGTGTCGAAGCCAAGGGCCATCGAAAGGAAGTTTGTGACATCAAGGCTTAGGTTGTAATCTTTACTTTCCATTAATATGATATAGTAGCATGTCCCTTTCCCATAAAGATAATTCCACTTTATTGTATAATTCCTTGATCATATACATAGATTTACTGTTGAATAGATTGTGCTTTCTTCACTTTGGTTGGTTTGTGTTGTCTTGGTCTTGGCTGCACGAGAGAACTGGAGCGAAGTAGGAGCAACAAAGACCATAGGAAGCGGTAATAAGATATGTTCTTTGTTCTTGCCTCCTATTTAATTCAATGGTTAGAATCTAGGGAAAGAGTCATGTTCTGTTTTTATTTGTTCTAGATCGATGTGGATCTAGAGAGATCGGTTCGTGTCCGCACTTACAGATTTATCCAATAACAAAATTGGCGAATCCACTGGGGAACGTGCCCTTTTCTTTGTGGCTTTTGGTATTTTTCTGTGGCCATTTTCTCTGGTTTCACGTTTCTCCTGTCCTATCAATCTCTGAGTCTTCGGGATATCCTGAGAGACCCCATGGGTCCAGAAGCCTTTTTAAATTTTGTTTCATTTTCCAAATTTTTTATTATGTTCAGGAATTCTTGCACTACACTTCATTGCAGCTTGCGAGAACTGGTAGGGTTCGCACTCTGCCTTTAGGTTTCAATGCGAGGTTCTCACATCCTGCTCAAGGGTCACCTGCGAGAATCAGTGATTCTCGCACTGTGTAATATTGCCCGCCTGCGAACTCAATTTTTCAAAAATTTGGATTTGAGTTTTGGCATTTTTAACTGCCTAGATCAGTTTGATTGCCTCATAAGAGTTTCTTGGACCATTGATTGATATCTTTCTTGTCTTCGTTTGTGTGCATGAACAGTCTTAGGATTTCAAGGCTTTTCTTGTCATTTGTGTCTTGAATTTCGTTTCTTGACTTTTCTTGGCAAAACCATTCTCTCTGACTTCAGATTCTGAGTGTGTTTGATTAGTTAAGAACCTGTGATTGGTTGAAAGTTGAGTTCTTGGTTTTTCTCATTTTCTTATGGGTTTGAAAGATCATTTTCTTTTGCATTTGAAAACACTAAATTGGTTTGCTCTTTATTTTTGTTTTCGTTGAAAGAGTGGATTGGGTGTTTATCATTGCTTCTTCATTTGGTTTTTGATTTTTTGTACTCTCGCTATCATAGTGTGGGGCCTTTTTGAAAAGTGAACAAAGTTTTTTCTTTCAAAAAATTCTTTTTCGTTTTAGAAAACATTGAAAATCAAATTATTGCGATTGTTGAAGTGTTTTAAAAAGACACAATAGAGAATTGTCATTTGATAAGTGATTGTTACATTTACATTTTAAAGGAAATTTTGCATTGTAGTTCAGGGTTGATCTGGAAAAATTTCTCTCTCTACCATACATAGGATTCATTGAATGAAAAGTGATATATTTCATTCTCATCCTTGCATTATTGGGTTAGAGTCATACAACATAAGTTTCATTTCCGTTTCCTTTGAGTAAAAAACAACTCTTAATAACACTGCGTAATCATAAAATTCATCTAGTAACTCTTTTCTAGGGCTCTTTTACACCAACATTTAGCTAGGCTAGCGCTTTGGAGTAGGAAGAGAGATACACTCTCCAAAAGCACAAAACACACAATAGCATCTCGTGTTAGGGAGTGTTAAATTCCATTTGCATCATCTTGTCCTGGGAAGCCCTTCTCACACAAGGGTCAAGCACGAGGTCGCATTGATATTGGCAGAGTTACTCACCCTACTTTGTTGGAATCAGTGTAGAGATTGCATGTATTACGGGAATCACTCGGAGGTATACCCACAATGATGAGTGGAATCCTTTTGAGTTGATTTCGGGCTAGATACCCTGCCCTTGCGTGTGGATCGGACTGTCAACTGTTCCCCCAGGCTTTATTGTTGTTGGTGGTGACCTTAGTGGCCTATCTCTCTAGGTTCTTACCCGAGGTGATTGTGGAGGGGAAAGTCTTCACAGTACCTGGAATTGACGTTGACCAGACTCACTCAGGCACCTTGGAGGGTATACCCACGATTATGTGTGGGAGCTTGCACCAGGGTGTAAGTCCGTTAAGCAGGTCGTCATCGTAAATTTTCCACCCTAGCCCTGCCCCTTCTCGTCTCGTTGTTGCGACGTTGGATTTCATCACCAACTAGTGGCTTTGAAATTAGAAGGTCTTGTTTTCCTGGTGATTGCTTCCTAGATTTTGTTTACTAGCGCATGTTGTTTGTTTCTCGAAGTTGACCATAGGATTTTCTTTGCGAAGATTGCTACTCGTTTACAATAGCTCCCCCATGTCGTTCACGTAGAATGCAGGGTTTATCTCCAGAGCATCTAGACAATTCTCAACACTTGCCTATAGGTACACTTGAGAGCTCTCCTCGACAAAGTGAAGCCACAGTCGTTACCACACCACAAGTGGATTGAACTGACTCTCTAGAACCTTTCCGAATTACCAATACTCGAGAGGACTTTCGGCTTCAACCTGGTTCTTAGCGACCATTTATGCGACTGAATTCTTCCGGAGAATTAGTTGTTACATCTTCTGGATCACCCGTTGGACCTTTTCCCGGCATATAAGGCCAAGATCCTTTTTGGTCTACAGGTGTTTTCCGAAGGGACCTTTTTGGTCCTGGTTCACCTATGATTTCTGAAATTACTCCTCCTGTGATTTCTGAGATCTCTAATCTCGAGACAGTACTGTTGACTACCACTTATCATTTTACTGTCCCTACCGAAATGGCCCATCTCACGAATACTACGAGTGTCCCAACCAAGTTCACTGCGGCTGGTCTTGCTCCTATAAACATGCAACGAACGCCCAATGTCACTCTGACACTACCACCCGGATACCATGCGTTGAATGCTTCTATTCCAACACCTCCGCAAACCCCATCCAGTTCTCTAGGTGGTCATCCTTTTCCTAGGCACCCTATTCCCGGTTTTATTCTGACACTCCCTCAATTTCCTTCTGGAAGTCCTTTCTTATCTTCCACTGGCAATATTAATCCTAGTGGCACTATCCCATCCATTACACCAAACTTACAGATTCCCGTTGGTGGACAAGGTGGTCCGATTCAACTTCCTCTTACTGGACACATTCCAATTACTACACAACCTTCGATTGGGACACAACTTCTGGTTGGAACACCACCTATGATAGGGGGACCAACCCCACCTTTTGGAAAAAATATACCTCCCTCTTTGGCCCAGTATTGGAATCAGATGATACAAAATCCTCCTCAAATGACTGGGGGGCAACAGTTGTCTGTCCCTAATATAGGCCAACCATATCCAGGTGTACCCAATCCTATTTGGGGTCTGAATGCTCAAACTCATGTCCCCGCTCAAGGTCACAATCCTTGGAGCTACTATCCTCTCCAACCACCACCGAATCTTCCTGGGTCTTCCCATTATGCGTAGACCGCTTACGGTCCTACTGGTTTGCCGACAGGGCTTCCACCCCAAAGCCACCAGTACCCGAAGGTGAATCGACAGTTACCTTTTCTTGCTACTTTGGATTTGCTGGATTTGTCAAGGATTTTAAATGATCCTATTCGTCACTCTCCCCAATGGCCTGTTATTCCAGCCAAGCTTCCATAGAACATTCCTAAATTTGACGGAAAAGTGGGAGAGGACCCGAATAATCACATTATGACCTTTCACTTATGGTGTTCATCCAACTCATTGATGGATGACTCTATTCGTTTACATATTTTTCAATGAACCCTTACCGGTTCTGCTACGAAGTGGTATATTGAATTGCCACAAGGTTTCTCCTCTGATTTCAACACCCTATCTATGGATTTCCTTATGCATTACCAGTTACCGATCCATTATGATACTGGGACTGAGATTTTGACTTCCTTCAAACATACTAAAGGCACTCATATATCTGATCATATCCATGAGTGGCGAAGGAGATGATGTCTCATTAAACTTGAGATTCCTGATCAGTTACTGGCATAATGGTTTACAAAATCATTTGTGAATGAAATTGGTAAGGACATTGCCATGGGTGGCATTGTCACGGAAGAGCAGGCTATAAGTCGTGCTCAATATCTTGATCTCATTTATTCGCAAACGGGGACCCTTTACGATTTATTACCTGATTTACCTCGTCCTAATACTTCCAGTACTTCAACTACTTCCGCTACCTCACATGCATCTGATGGTGTGATTGGTACTGCCCAAACCCAATCACATTCCATTTCAAGCACAACCCCTAAATCTGCTTCTTCTAATGTTCAAAATGTTCCATCTCCTACCACTCCCACCGGTAAGACTTCTGAGGTAAATGATGTCCAATCTACCCCAGCCGGTAAAACCAAATCTAAAAAGGGGAGAGGTAAGAATAAGGAGGGAAAAAATAATAATCAGGCAGAGCAAACTAAAACCACTCATGTTGAAGAATGAGATAAGCGCAAACCACGATACCCTTGCCTTATCTGTGGTGATGATCACTACACGAAGTATTTTCCACGATGTGCCGAGGTCACTAATTTCCTTCAAGGAGCTCCAAAACCACCTACACTGGCAGTCTTGTCCCAACCCTTCCCGTCTCAACAACAGGCTCAGTTGGTCATTCACGACCAACCCTCCTCTTCTACGACATCATATGTTTTGATGTGTACTGGTGATTCTAAGCAAAACAACATTGCACTCACTACTCGAGCCAAAGATTATTCTCCATCTAAGGAGAAGGTTGATGATTTACCTCCTTTGTTGGTCCAACCCTCTCCCATGACTCCACCTACTAACGGTCCTCTTCATCTCAAACGACTGAGCCTTGATACAGTTCTGTGACCACCCCCAAAAGGTGTCGTTAGGAAATCAACTTTCAATCATCATGCTCATGTGGCCTAGAACTACAGTATTGTTGAAGATCTGGCCCAGGCACCTTCAACGATGTAAGCCCTTGAAGTCCTTCAGTCTTGTCCTGCACAACATAAGGCACTATTGAAATCTATAGGTGGAATTGACCCGACAGATACGAATTTAATAGTATTTGACTTGGAAGATCACATTCCAAGGTTACCCCCTCAACTCACGTTTCAAATACAAGTGGTTGTCTTCGACAAAAACATTTTCTGAACTGTTACAGACGAGGGTGCCTCGACGTGTGTTATGTCTCTTGCTTGTTGGAAATCCATTGGCTCTCCTCCTTTGAATGAATCCCAAAAAACTCTTAAAGCCTTCAATGGCTCTGGTTTTAATCCCTACGGTGTTCTTCCTTCGTTTCCCATCACGTTAGAAGGTAAAATGGTCCAAGTTGAAGTGGAAGTCTTTGACGCTCCCCTTGATTATAATCTTCTACTTGGCCGTAGCTGGATCGATTCCATGCACGCTATTGTTTCAACACTTTTCTGTGTAGTACGTTTCCCTCATCAAGGAAAGGTTGTTACCGTTGACCAACTTGCCTTCTTCAATTCTGATACCCGTACTGGCAACGTGTCATTTATTGCTAAAACCCCGCAGGGTTATGAGAATGTGGGTGTAGGCCTTTTAAAGGACTCCTCGTTAATGGGTACTTTTCCTATTCCACCACCCGATGTTCCACGCTCGTCAGTTGCTTCTATAAACATGATATCCACCGTGCCTCATGAACTTCCTGCGTCACAGGACCCTTGGATTGTCCCTGACCTTGGAGATCATCTTCGTTTTGGCAACGCAATGTCGTTAAGTCCGGTTGAATCTTCCTATCAGGCCATTCAATTGGTAACACATTCTACCCTCTCTCTTGATGAGTTGTCTCCTGATCCTTTTCGTGTTATTTTTCCCACTGACGAGATGATCATGTCTGTCATGGAGGACACCCCTTGGGATGATGGGCATCATCGTTCCATACTTTTTCTGGAGCAACATACTCTTGAGAGCTACCAACGAATTTCGACTCCATCGACCGTTGTTGTCATTTCGACGGTTCCCGCGTCTACACATGATGTGTTTGTTGAAGGGAACTTAAGTAATATCTCACCCATGATTCCCATTGACATATCCCTCAAACCTAGAATAGTTGAAAATGTCCATATTGGAGCTTCATGTTCCCCTGCCGAGATAGTCACCTATACGTCTCTATTCAAAGAATTTCGTGACATCTTTGCCTGGAGATAAGAAGAGATGCCAGGTATCGACCCTGCAATTGTTGTACATGAGATAAAGACATGCCCCAGAGATAAACCTGTCCGGCAACGCCTTCGTCCCGTTCACCCACGTAAAGCGGCTGCTATCAAGCTCGAATTCGAGAAACTTCTGAAAGCCGGCTTTATTTATCCAGTGGCTCTTATAGACTGGGTTTCCAATCCTGTCCTAATTGACAAGAAAGGAGGCAATATTCGTGTATGTGTTGATTATAGGGATATCAACAAATCTTGTCCCAAAGACAACTTTCCTACCCCTTTCGTTGATCAGATTGTTGATGACTGTGCTGGAAGTGAAATCTTCTCTCTCATGGATGGTTTCTCCGGCTATAATCAAATTAACATTGCTCCCAAGGATCAACATAAGACTGCCTTTATTTGTCCTTGGGGTACTTTTGCCTATAGGAAACTTCCTTTCGGTCTCAAGAATGCTGGCGTGGCGTTTCAATGTGCTATTTCTTATGCTTTTCATGATATCAAGCACATCGTTCAACCCTATTTGGACGATTTACCCTCTCATTCTATGCGCAGAGTCGATCACCCTACCCACCTCCGAGCCATTTTCGTTCGCTGTCGGTTCTATCGTATGCGTTTAAATCCTCATAAATGTATTTTTTGTGTAGAATTTGACCGTCTTCTAGGTTTTATCGTTTCGCGTTAAGGAATCCGGGTGGATCCTTTGAAGGTTGAGGCAATCCTTAATCTCCCTCCTCCTTCTACACTGCGCTAGTTGCAAAGTTTTCAGGGGAAAGCAAACTTTCTTCGTCGTTTTATCCCTAATTACGCCGAGATCACTCGTGGTTTTACACGGCTACTAAAGAAAGATTCAGAGTTCATCTGGGATACCATTGCCAACAATGCTTTTGAAGCTTTGAAGTTGTCCCTCACATGAGCTCCGCTTCTCTTTCCTCCCGATTACAGTCGCGATTATTTCCTTTATATTGCTGCCTCGGAGTACACTATTGGCATGGTTCTCGTCCAAGAGGATGATGCACACGATGAACATGTTATTTTCTACTTGAGTCGAAGTCTCACACCAACTGAAATCAAGTATCAACATGTTGAAAAATTGGCCTTGGTTGCCGTTCAAGCCGTCCAACGCTTCCGACACTATATCCTCTCACGCAAGACTACGGTGATTTCTCATTGCAACCCTATGCAACATATTTTGACATGTCAATTGCTAGGGGGAAAATACTCCAAATGGATTGTGATACTCTAGGAGTTTGACTTGGAATTCGACCATGCCAAGTCTAAGAAATCCTTAGTTTTTGCTGAGTTGATATGCGATTTTCCTCACTCTGCAACGGAAAATGTAGCAGTTGATTCATTACGTGATGAATCTCTTTTCCTTATTAGCACTGACGATCTTTGGTATGGGGATATCATTATATATCTCCAAACCCAGACTTTTTGTCCTACTTTTTCTAGTACTGAACGACGTCGCATACGCTATCAAGCTCGTCAATACATTATCCTCACGGATACTCTTTACCATCGGGGAATTGACTCTATTTTTTGACATTGTTTAACATTCGATGAAAATGAGAAAGATCCGAATGATTTCCATTCCGAAGCATGTGGTGGTCATATGTCTGGGTATGCTACTGCCTAGAATATCTTACGCGTAGGGTATTTTTGGCCTTCTTTGTTTAACGACTGCATTACTGCCGTTCAAAAATGCCATGCATGCCAGACCTACAACCGGAAAATTCGGTCACATCCTTCTCCTCTTCATCCTATGGTCTCAGTTGGTCCCTTTGTGAAAAAGGGAATCGATTTCATGACATATCACCCTCACTCGGCCGGGGGGCATGGTTACATCATTGTAGCCGTTGATTACTTTACAAAATGGGCCGAGGCGATGCCAACATTCGAAAATACTGGAAAGACCGTAGCATTGTTTCTTTTTAATCACGTCATAGCTCGTTTTGGTGTTCCCCAAGCTATCGTCACCAATCACGGTAGCCACTTTAGGAATTTTATGATGTCTGAACTTACGGAAAATTTGGGTCTTCGCCATGATAACTCAATGCCCTATTATCCACAAGCTAATGGTCAAGTCGAAGCGATTAATAAAATTCTCATCACTATGCTTCGACGAATGATAGGGATTCATAAAACAAGTTGGCACACAATGTTGTTTTCGGCATTATGGGCGTACCGGACATCTGTCAAGTCCGCTACTGGGTTTATGGCTTTTTGGTTAGTCTATGGTGTGGAAGACATTCTTCCTATAGAATGCGAGATACCCTCTCTGAATCTCATTGTTGAACTCCTACCCAACACTTCTGCCAAAGAAGAATGTCTATTGTATCTAATGTGATTAGATGAAACTCGACGTGATGCCACTCTAGTAATAGAAGCCCAAAAAAAACGTGTCAAGGCCCAATATGACAAGCATGTCAAGCCTCATGTTTTCTCTGAAGGTGATCTTGTTCTTCTCTATGAACAGGATCGAGATGTGTTAGGAGCTGGGAAATTCGAACCCATGTGGCGAGGCCCTTATATTGTTCGTCGAGTTTTGGAAAAAGGAGCATATGAGTTGGTATATTATGATGGTATCCCTTTGAGTGAACCCAGAAATGGGTTGTACTTGAATAATTACTATGCATAAATCATCTGTGCACAAGTACTTGTATTTTAATGTATCATACTTTTAGTGTGTTACTTTAGTTTTCTTTTGTCTTTATCTGGTCTCTGCCCTTATGTGATGTTGTGTTTGATTTCCAGATGTTGTAGTCTTCGCTACCCTATATTGGCTTCGCTGATGATGCTAGCCGTAGTACTCATAACCTTGCTTCCTCTACGTGGGAAATCTATGCCCCAAAAAACGAACTTGTATCTTTACGAGGTGTGTGCCTCGGCCGTGCAACCAACAACATTGTAGAGTATAACGTCGTTATTGAATTATTGGTTGATGCTATCTCACTCGGAATTCATCATTTGGTTGTGCGACTTGACTTGCAGCTTGTAGTACTACAATTAAGTAATATTTACTCTATTCTAAGTCCTACTTTGTTATGGGTGTATTTGCGAATTCACCTCTTGGAATGTTATTTTGATCACATTGAATATCAACATATTCCTAGATGTCTAAATACATTAACAGATGCATTGGCTAATTATGTATTGGACAGACATTTGAATCATTTATAAATCAAACACATCTAAATTCACGCAATATAAAGTAAACCGGTAGAAGCCGTCTGTATATATAACGATCAAAAGAGTTTTTTACAAAAAGTTTGTCCGAAGACCAAAATGTCAAAAATTGAAGCTTATAGCTTCTACAAGGTGATGTCATGGATGACGTTCATGGTAACACACGACTTCTCTAGAAACCCTACGAAGAAGTTGAATCATAGATGTTGATACCCCTACAGTATGACACTGATCGCATCATGGAACCTCTTCCAGAGTCATGTTTGGAATGTCTGCAGTCAGGCCCTCTAGATTCTGTTCCACCACTTGATAATCCTCAACATACTGTGGTGCTGCCGCTACCTCTCCTCGCCACTGGATAGGAGAAGTGTCGGGAGGTCTGTAAGTTCCAACATCTGTGTTATCAACAAATGATTTTGTATTAGTCTTTGGACGAACGTATAAAACAAAAACATTTGAATATGATAAAAATTCACAAAACATTTGAAAAGAAAAAAATGTGTGTACTTCTTACCAAGGTCCCCCCACTGAGCATCCTCTGGCAATACTAAATCCAGATCTCCTCAGAAATCCATCCCAGCATAAGCGTAGTCATCAACCATCAACATCTGTGGTTGAAGCCAGTCAAAGAAAGTATCATCATATTTGATGATCGGTCCTGCTATGTGCCGGGCCATGAGACGACACCATCCCAACATCCATGGATCCCTAGGAGACGATAAATTCCATTCCACCTGTAGCCTCAGTAATGGGACCTGCTCAAGGAAGAAGGATACCAGCAAAGATCTGTACCCGAATTGCTTCAGGTCACCTCGCCTACATTTGGTCAATTTCTTTTTTATACTGCGAAGCACAGCATCTGCCCAGTTGAACACTCGAGTCTCAGTACACTCAATAGCATACTGGAAGTAACTTTGTAATGCCATATGGGGAGCAGAACTCCTAGCCATCCGAGCTATAGTGAAAAGGATAGTACAGAGGGTCAAGTCTCGTACCCCCCAGATAACTACTTTTCCTTTCTTTCTCTCAGCCTCGGGAACGCAGTGTAAATTGCAGTACTCACTCATCTTTAGCCCACCACCTCTACTACCTTTCAGACTTACATAGTACCCACGATGTGACAAACCAGTCAAAAAGTAAATGTCCTCAATGTTTAAGGACAATGTGTGAACCCCCACATGAAACACCTGCTGATCAGGGTCCCACATACGCACTGGGTACTCTAATAGTCTGACTTGGGCCCTCATGCCCGGGATGCGAAAGTACTTCAAGAGCCCACATCTCTCAAAGCATCTATGGTAGGTGGATGATTTTTTGCCATTGCATTGTCCTCCTCATGTTCCCTTTCACGCCACTCAAGCACCATGTTGATGGCCAATTATCTGCATAAGGAACACAATAAGAGGATTAACAACTTTTTTCATGCTTTGGATATTTTTCATTGGGTAAAAATTTAAATTTTTTTTGGGCTTTGTGGTTCTCGCAGGTGCCCTGTGTGCACAGTGTGAGAACCTCGCAGGTGGCTTTAGGCTCACCTGCGAGAATGCATCATTCTTGCAGGCCCCGTATAGCATGCCTGCGAGAATGGCAGCACGCATATAGGGCTTTGAAAATCAACCTAAAAATGAAAATCTAACCAATGAAATTACAAAATTAAACCATGAAAATGTTAAGGACAAAGTGCCTACCTAAATTTCACAGATGGCTTGCTGAATGGTCTCTCGTAGCTCCCGCAATCTAACGCTGAACTTGGAGGGTAAAAGAGTGGTTTTTTTAGCTCAATAGTTGAAATGTAAAAATGGTGTGGTAAAAAGAGTATTTACTCCTTTTATTTACTTTTACTATATCATTTTGGTTTTCTATGATTATTTATAGATTAAACCCTAATCCTTAATTTCATGTTTAGTGTAATTCTTGCAGGCGTGATGACTTTGATGATCAAATACAGGGATACGAACATGTTTTTCTTTGTTATCGCGTGTTTTTTGTTTTTTATGGTTTTTATATAAAAACCTCAAGCATGGTTTTTGTCCGTTCTTGCGCTTGTAAATACATGAGAATGTGATTGAGTGTACTTTTATCACTTTTTCAGGCTCAACAAGGTTATACGAAAAAGGAACCCCCCCGGAGTCCTCTTTAAGCTCTTTTCAGACTCTCTAAACATGAAAAGATCGCCGAGCGACCTTGCTATTTTCATGCTCGATAAATTATTTGAAGTAAGCGTCTGGTGAGCGATAATTTATCTCTTTTTCGGTCTCATCGATACTATTTTATGAAAAAGGAACTGAGAGAGTTCTCTTTTAAGTGTTTTTCCAAACTCTATAATCATGAAAAACCTTCGAGTTTTCTAGCTCTGGACTCGTTAAACAAACATTTCCAAACTCGTGATGGGACCGAACCACTCCTTCTTAGGGTTTGTTAAACATACTCCGAGGGACTCGTCCGAAGGATGAGCTTACATCAACAAGCATATGTTATCCTCCTCAAGATTGCGTAAAAATAAAGAGGTACTTGCCAGAAATGGTGGGGGGAAATTTGGGAAAGGGATATGTTTTCATTTTCATATTAATTAACAGTAAGTGCCACTCTTGAACATGACACCCCCTATTCATCATTTGAAGCCAGTTTGGGAATCCATTTGTCTCTCATTCGATTGATTACAAGGTCATTTCCTGTGTTGTCTTTGAGTCAATGCTGCCAAATCATTGGTCATGTCATTCATATGTTCAAGAGAAGTCCATATGAAACCTATATTGAGTTAGCCATATGCAGTTGTCCATTCTTTCTGTGTCGGCCTTCCTTGTGTCCAGTCCAATTTGAAAAATACTCTGTTTCACCTTCAACATCTGTTACTCATTTTGTGTCATTGATGGGGGATACATCAAGGCCCTCCTGTGACGAGTTTTGTTCCGTCAAATTCAGCTCATTATCGGGAATCAAGACTTAGAAATTATTTGGTACCTTGGAGCTTGCATGCCTCAATGGCAGGTTTCCTCGCTTTTGATAGTGGGTTTACATCATTGACCCCTGATCGAAAGATTCCATCGGATGTTCGAATTCAACTCATTTATTCACACTCGATGGATTGTACTAGGGTACCTTGGGAGTCATTGACATCAATTGTGATTTCCCTCGCACTTGTTAATGGTTTCCTCAGTGACCGGTAATCAAGTGGTTTCTGCCATGTTCGACTTCAACACATGTAATCACATGGTTAGATTCGTACTTTGGGTGACGAGATTGAAGACCCTGGATGTCATCTTTGTGATCCAGGTTGCGATGGAGTATGTATAATTTGTGACACATAGATCCACTGTGTATGTCTCGTGGCTATGTTGTCTTGATTTGAAATTTCTCGCATAGATCCACAGTGTATTCCGGTGGCTATGCTATATTTTGACGGCATGGATCCACAGTGTATGATTGGTGGCCATGACCCATGTCTATAATGTCATCAGTCTGTGATMTGAGTATGGGAATGCCTACTTCAGAATTGATATATATATGATGTTCTGCAGATGCTTGGTTGTTCGCAGGTTTCCGATTAGGTGTGCTCCTGGTTCTCGACACACACATGCATCTTACAAAGTTTATCGGAAGTCACTGTTTCCAACATCATACTTTGGGGGGCATTCTGTTACCCATGATTTTGTTCATCATGATGATGTATTGATGATGGTGTACTCAGTCTCTTCATAAGAACTTTCTCCTGAGAAAAAGTTACTTTCATCTCTTCCAGAAAACTCATTTTTGAAGATTGTTCACAGGCTGCTAGTATATTTGCCTGCGAGAATGCATGATTCTCGCAGGCTTCCTTAAGCCAGGGTGCGAGAAGTTCGCACTGTGTTGAACTGCTAGGGTGAGAACTCTTTCTAAAGCAAGGAAAAAGATGAATTCTCGATGCTTCTAGAAGGGAATCTTCTAGAAGGATGAGATGGCATTCAAATGGTTATCCTAGTACTGGATTCCCTGATATTTTGGGATCATTCTTATCAAAGTAACTAATTCATTCTCTCCTATATATTGAGGGAATTCTCATGGAAAAGGTTAAGGAAGATTCATTGGAGAATTGGTGAAATAATTGTGTGAAGGACTAAAGCTACAACAGCTTGGAGACTCCAGCAAGTTTATCAAAAGGAGTTGATCTTCTTCATGCAAGTGAGCAAGTGTGTGTGTCGAAGCCAAGGGCCATCGAAAGGAAGTTTGCAACATCAAGGCTCAGGTTGTAATATTTAATTTCCATTAATATGATATAGTAGCATGTCCCTTTACCATAAAGATAATTCCACTTTATTGTATAATTCCTTGATCATATACATAGATTAACTGTTGAATAGATTGTGCTTTCTTCACTTTGGTTGGTTTGTGTTGTCTTGGTCTTGGCTGCACGAGAGAAATGGAGTGAAGTAGGAGCAACAAAGACCATAGGAAGCGGTAATAAGGTATGTTATTTGTTCTTGCCTCCTATTTAATTCAATGGTTAGAATCTAGGGAAAGAGTCATGTTCTATTTTGATTTTTTCTAGATCCAGGTGGATCTAGAGAGATTGGTTCGTGTTCGCACTTACGGATTTATCCAATAACACTTAACCACTTTTGCGGATAACTGTAAGCATGCGATGCAAGGAAATCAAGAACCACCATAATAAAAGAGCCAAGAGCCATATCTTTGTGGATGTAGCCCAGGAGGGGTGAACCATGGTAATCTTTGTGTAATGTGTTGAATGTCTATATAGATTTAACTTCTTTCAGCAATAGATGATTATAATTGATGAATAACCAAATGCATTATTAGAATCTGTTTATATTTTGAGTTATATGCATGCGATCCCTAGGAACAAGTAGATTGTAGTAACGGTTCGCAGAACATGGCCTTAATCAAGAAACCCTTTATACCCTACTCTATCCCAGACTGTAAACACCTGAGTCTTATAGTCAACCATCTATATCTATCTCGGGTGAGACTGCGCAATACCCTCCGGGCGCTACGTTTCCTTCTGGTTTACCAGGAGGGCCGATAGTTAGAGGCTTTGTTGGAATCCCAAATGACATGAACCCTGGGTCAATAACTCAGATAACCTGAGAAGGGAGTCGATAAAATAAACCGACAAATGGTTTAGTTGTTGTGTTAAAAGGAACAGGATAGGACTGAGTAGATGAGATAGAGTTGACAAGAACCATCGAAGAAGCAATGAGTCGTTAGAAGGGAATGTGGAGACCTTGGAAACCCACGAGAGAAGAAATAAAGGGTTGGTTGAGAACTAAAGAGATGGAATTTTCACACAAAGAAAATAGAAACCCTAGAATCACACCCCGAAGATACCTGGATAAATACGTGTTTACGGATTTACACAAAATATTTTTCTGTGATTTTTCGCATCTACTACAGGAGTGGATCTTAAGATTAATGGATAATCACCTGACGAACCAGATTCAACAACTAGATTGGACTATAGCACAGATTCAATAGTTGTAGTAGGTGAACAACAAATTCACCCACGTAGTAGACTTTTAGCTTGATAGTATTGTGGCGGGATTCATCACAGAGTTTGCGGTAGACACAACAAAGTCATACAGAGTAGCTGAGAAAGAATTTCTATGAGGACCCAAAGGGAGGTATATTTGATCGTTGTATACTTCTATCAAGATACTTCTATATAAAAAAGGTGTAATGACAATGGAATCATACAGTTAGACTTCCCTACACGCATGGGGGAATGGGGGAAGAACTGACAGAAAAAGGAGGAATGGAAGGAGGGAAGGATAAAGAGAAGAAGGAAGAGGAACCCTTGGACCTGATCTCAATGGATGATGACCTAATCAAGTGGATATTGGCGTCAGCATGAAGTACACATAGCATATCACCCTACCAATATAAGATAAACACCAAGAAGAGAGACGTAGCCAAAAGGGAGGGATTGGCGAGCGATGAGAAGGAGGCAGAGGATCTCCGAGCTATGGAGAATATTGAGGAAATCCTGTGCACCACCTATGAGAGGAAAACCAGAGGCCCAAGAACGAGAGGATAATATATCCACCCCTTTCAGGTCAATTTCAGTGTGGAACCCATAAACCCATGTGCGACCAATACACCACAGAGAACACCACCATTTAGGCAACCAAAGTTTGGAGGAATTATTACAGAAAGAAGTACATCTACACAAGGAGTGACAACTGGAGGAGCTAGTTTAGGAAATCTTAGTCAAGTATCCACACCACGTGGAGGAGGCAGTAGTTCAGAACTCAGAATGGCAGGACATGACCCTACTATCATATTATCAGAGTTTCGAGGAGAAGCAACAGAAGAACCTGAGAAGAATCTATTCATTTGTGCCGAGATCTAGGAAGAAAAGTAGATCACTGATGACAACACCAAACTCGTACATCTAGAAATCACGCTAAGAGACCGCGCACTAGACTGGTACATGAGTCTAGACATGAACAATTCTCCAGGGATGACAAGGACACTAGACAACATTAAGAAACTATTAATAAATGAGTTCTAGAAGCCGAGCTCAGAGGATCAGTATATGAACGAGATGATTGAGATAAGACAGAAACCAGGAGAATCAGTATGGGAGATTGATAAAAGGTTCAAGCAAATAAAAGGGAAGTTAAAATACCTTATGATCGAGATGCAACATCGACACCTGTTTATAAACTCACTACTCCCACACTTAAAATACCCACTACGACAACAGAAGTTTCACACACAAGCAAAGGCTTTGCAGACAACCTTGCAATTGGAAGAGAATCAGTATCACAATACGAACCCGACTATCGAAGAACTGAAAGAGGATCTGAAGAATTTAACATTTCAACTAAACCAGAATAAGAACAAGGACAAACAAGAAGTCGTTTGGTGTACCACATGCAGGACATAAGGACACCAAAAAAATGAATGTCCAACGTTCGTGTAGTATATGGCAACAAGGATACCAAACCCGCTACCACATGGGGGATTATGGTGTGAAATATGCAAGAAACTGGATCACAACCCTTACCATTGCACAATGATGTAGAAATACCAAACAATCCCAATGAACTCATATTGCACTTTTTTCAAGTCAGTCTTCCACGACGACAAAGATTGCATGACTATGTAGATGATGTGGGAAAGAACCTCAGATGCCTATAGGGTACAGGCAAAAATGATTACTGGGAAGGAAACACCATAGTTCACTCAATCCCAAACACCATACAACACTACGCAACAACAATACAATACTGCGCAACAACCCTATAATAATGTGCAACCACAGTACAACCCAACACAACCCCAGTAAAATACCGTGTAGTATAATCAGGGACCATAATATAACACGCCACGGGGTGATCGCACAACCTATAGAGGACCAGGGTGAGCCAGAGGAGGTTTCGGATGTGGGAGAAGACCAGTCACATGTCACAATTGCCAGCAATCGGGAAATTATGCATGGGAATGCCCACTACCACCAACAACCTATATGTATTGGTGCACTTTGGACCACAATACAGAGGAATCTTTGACACTACTCATAAAGATCCAGGAAAAAAGGAACCAAAATAACCAGAATGTTCAGTGGATTTCAGTTGAAGCAAGGGATGACGGATGAAACATCAACATAGTCACTCAAGGAGGAACGAAAATAGGAAACAATGTAGTTTGACAGGACCCAGTGCAGAACCAATGGGTAACTAAGAACCCTGACCCCAAGAAGCAATTTGATGTGCAAAAGGAAATGAGATCTTTACAGAAGCTTGACAAGAATTCCAGAAGGAGGACATAGCACTGACTGCACAATAGAACAAGGAATCTCCAGACTATGACATGGCACCATCACTGGACCATACCAACAGAATACAACCTAAGGAACAAGTAAGTAATCTTAAAGACTTTTTGCAATCATGCATCAAAATGTTAGGTGATCCCTCATCTATGAAAGTATTGCAAAACATCCTAGAGAATTGTAGCAACGAGATGGAACATAAGTCAGAACTGAAAACTATCAACCACCTACACACAAGAAGAAGAACAAGTAAAGAATTTAGAATCAATGATAACATTGGGGATTTCAAGATGGGAGATATTATACTAGATCTAGGATCCAAGGTGAACGTACTACCAAAAACCACATGGAAATGCATGGGAGAACCTACACCGGGATACTCAACTATTCAGTTAAATCTAGCAAATCAACATAGAGTTATACCAATAGGTAGACTGAAAGGAGTAACTGTAGATATGGATGGTGCGTGCACTAAGGCATACTTTGAAGTCATCGAAATAGTAGATGGTACAACACCTTACCCAGTGCTACTTGGTCTGGATTGGGTGTTCGACAACCAGGCCATAATTAACTTAAAGACTAGAAAAATGACATTTGAGTCGGGAGAATATACGGTTATATCCCCACTCGACCCATCAAAAGGTGAGAGGTTCATCGAACCCACTTGTCTGGATCTAGACGATATCGTTTAGTTGTACAGAAAAACTGCGCGCGATGCAGACTATATAAACCCAACTGCAGACGGGGTACTTAGTTGGCGGAGCATTACTTCATGTACAATGGACTCAGACACTGGGTTAGAAAACTGGTAGCAAAGACTAAACGAAGTATCCACAAGAAGGCATGCAAGAATAGACTGCGTAGTAAGATGGCTTGGCACATAAATCAGAGAACCACCCAGTTTTCATGGGCTAAATGATCTGGAAACCTTCTTAACACAATATGAAGATGAAGTATTAGAGAACTAGAGACTATTAACACTAGATTTAGCACTAAAGGGTACACCTGCAAGATGGTGGGGTGCACACAAAGAGACTATCACATATTGGTACCAATGCAAATGATTACTGCGCATAAGGTTCAGCACAGAACAAATATGGAACAACCGACAAAAATACAATGGAATAAGAATACTAGCAGAACACTTGGACACGTGTAAAACACTATGGAAAATGATGCCACTAGAAGAATGGTCTCACCACTTAATTCATACTTTAGAAGTCATACCAGCGAATTGGTATATAGACTAGGAATTGCGAAAAGGAGCCAAGACATGGGCGCCACTCCAACAAAACCTTACAGTCACTTTCTCATTCAAGCATGAGAACCCCAACATAGACATGGCCTTGAAAAAGATTAGAGATGTCATATTCATTACAGAATCATAAGTGGAATTTATCATAGAGGTACAGTAGCAGAATAAGCAGACAATCAAGGAATTGTTGTCATTCTACCATGTACACAAAGAAGCATCGGATGAAGATGATCCTCGTGATATTCAGATTGAAGAAGTCAAAGGCAAGAGAAATGTGGAAGGACCACCCTTAGAATCAGAGGTCATCTCTACGCCAATCAATATCAAGAAGGTTAACATAGGGATCGTCGAGCAGCCCAAAATGGCCAACATTGGATATTATTGGGACGAACAGACACTAGAAAGCATCACAGAATTGTTGCGTGAATACAACGACCTTTTTCCCACGACCTTTACAGAGATGAAAGTAATAGCCGGAGAATTAGGAGAAATAAAGATACCACTTAGACCTGATGCAAGAACCACTAAACAACGACCATATAGACTGAACCCATCTACAAACATAAAGTTAAAGACGAGATCGACATGATCCTCAAGGCCAGCATCATTGAACTAGTCGAAGAATCAGAATGGATAAGCCCAATGGTAGTACAAGACAAGAAACAAGGAAGAGGGATTAGGATATGCGTCGACTTAAGGAAGTTGAATGATGCATGCTTACGCGACCCATTTCCCACACCATTCACGAACGAAGTACTCGAGAACATAGGAGGGCACGAAGCCTATTCATTCACCGATGGATTCTTGGGATATCATCAGATTAAGATAGCACAAGAGGATAGACACAAGACCACATTTGCGATAGAATGGGGATCGTATCAGTACACACTCATGCTGTTCGGATTGAAGAATGCACCTACGATATTCTCCAGAGTGGTCATCGCATCATTTAAGGAATTCATCCACCAATTTCTCGAGGTATACCTAGATGATTGGACGGTTTATAGCCTGTTAAAAAACCATGTGGAACTTTTACGCCTGATGTTAGAACGATGCAGACAGTGCTTGATATCACTGAATATCAAGAAATGCATATTTAGAACACCATTTGGGATACTACTGAGACACATAGTATGAAAGCAGGGTTTACTAGTGGATCTAACCAAAATCGCAGTCATTGTTAACCTACCAACACCAAAAACAATCCGCCAACTAAGAGCAATGTTAGGACATATAGGATATTAGAGGAAATTCATCAAAATATACGTGCAGATTACAACACCTATGGAAAAAATGTTAAGGAAGGATACCAAGAATCAATGGAACGACGAGTGCCAACACAGTTTGGCTACCCTAAAGGAAAATATGGTCACTGCACCAATATTGGTATTTCCAGACTGGGAAAAGACATTCCATGTACATGTAGATGCATTAACAATAACACTTAGAGCTATTTTAGCGCAACCAGGAGCAGGAGACTTGGATCACCCGATAGCGTTCACAAGAAGGAAATTATCAGACTCATAATAGAATTATAACATGACGGAAAGAGAAGGCTTAGCTATAGTTTACGCACTACAAAAATACATACATTATATATTAGGAAAACACTTTAAGATGTTCACAGATCACTCAACCCTGAAATACCTAGTTAACAATCCAGTGTTGGGGGGGAGAATCTATCAATGGTTACTGCTATTTCATGAATTTGACTTCGAGGTAATAGTCAAACCAGGGAAACTAAATGCAGGGCCTAACCACCTATCGAGGGTCACAATTGGAGAGGAACCAACTAATTTGGAAGACAACTTTCTAGATGCAAAGCTCTTCTCAGTACAAATTTTTGATGATTAATTCACAGAGATCACCCAGTACTTGAGCACAGGTACTGTGCCACAAGGATATACCACTGCGCAGAAGAAGAACCTGGTAGTCCACGCAGTCGACTATCAAATGATCGCATGGAATCTATACAAAATGGGCATAGATAACATCTTATGAAGATACTTACTAGACCATGAACGACTGCGAATTTTAGTAGAAGCCCACAAAGGAATAGCAGGAGGTCACTACACAAGAAAATCTACCGCGCAGAAGGTACTATGCGTAGGATTATGGTGGCCAACGATACATAGAGACTCGAAAGAATATTGTCAGCAATGTGATGCCTGTCAACGGGTCAGCAAACCCAACAGAAGGGATGATATGCCACTACGACCACAAGTGACACTTCAAGCATTCGACAAATGGGCAATAGACTTTGTGGGACCCATTAACCCACCTGCCAAGAGAACAGGGGAGAGATATATTATCACCGCGGTCGAATATTTAACAAGATGGGCATAAGCCACATGAGTAAAAGATTGCAGTGCAGAAACAACTTCCCACTTTCTTTTCGAACATGTAATTACCATATTTGGGTGCCCAATAATTTTGATGAGAGACCAAGGAATGCACTTCATCAATAGCACCATCCATGTGATGCTCGAAGAGTTTGAAGTTCATCACCAAAAAAGCACACCGTATCACCCACAGGCTAATGGCGCAGTAGAAGCCTTCAACAAAATTCTAGAGAACGCCCTGACGAAGATATGTAACGTCAACAGGGATGATTGGGATCTCAAGGTACCAACAATACTATGGGAATATAGAACCACATGCAAAATTTTTATAGGTCACACACCATTCAAACTGGTCTATGGTCAAGAAGAAATAGTGCCATTAGAATTTATAATACCTATTCTACGTGTAGCAACTATCACACAAATGATAGAACGAGGCACAGTCTAGGAACGACTGGATCAATTACTGTCAATGGAGGAAGACCAAATCTTGGCAAGATTCCACCAACAAGTACATAAAGCGAGAGACAAAGTGTGGCACAACCGCCACATCAAGAGAAAGATGTTCAAGGAAGGAGATCTAGTATTTATCTATGACAGTAAAGCGCTGCAGCACTGAGAGAAACTGAGGATGCATTGGCTAGGACCATATGACATAAAAGCTATCATGGATAGAGGAGTTGTACAATTGAAAGATAAAGCAGGATCAGACCTCATAGGAATGATCAACGGGAGATGGCTGAAACTATACAAGGATAGTCGACCACCCACCACGCAGTATAAAAAAAAAAAACAAAAAAAAAACAGCACGCAGCATGACGGACAAGTCGCATACGCAACACAAAACCAGTGAGGGAAAAGACAAAAGACATATCGGAAGGGGAAATAAGAAGGAAAATGAAAGTTAGTAAAAGCACACTGACAGGACAACATGCGACAAAATTAAAGCAAGGAAAGGATGGATGGGATGTCGTCGAAAAAGTAGCCATAAGGGTAGGTACAAAACCATCGTGGATGTATTGAACCCACAATTATGGTGCATTAATCGCACAAGGTAGGAGGCATCCTCAACAAGATTCATGGCACACCCATACAACACACGAGAACATAAACAATTAGTCTATTCACACAGGAAGAATGGAGAAATAGAAAGAGTAGCCTGACTGCACAGAGAGAGATCGTAGAGCTTATCCGAGATATTTGAACCAAGAAAATGTCTGCTAGACACTAGTATGGCACCACCAAATCTCGCATAACCAAGACAGATAGTCAGAACGACTAGGGTTCAAACTAGGTCACGAGGGACGTGGGAAGAGAACGACCAGTAGTCACTGGAGATCGTCAATATTGACGAAATCTCATCGCCAGAGGACATTCCAGTCGAATCAACACCAATCAAGGAAGAGATCCCACAGCCCCAAGAAGAAACCATGAAAGAGGACACACCAGAGGTAGCGCAACAACCTCGTAATGAAGTAGATGGAACTCATCAGGAAGGACAGCAAGAAAACACTGAAGCATCCATGGAAATAAATGGAAGCACACAGAACCCGGAAGTAGAGGTCCAACCAAATGTTCCACAAATACCCATCCCAGAATTTTCTTTTTCGGCCGAGCCGACTGGTGAAATGGGCAAGTCTTGGGAAGAATGGATGGCAAAGCAGAAACCAGAAGCTTCTAGAACTTTGAACTAGCCAACACAGCAGGAAGACAGGATTCAAATACCAAGCTCGCCTCGAAATAAACCAACTGCAGAGATTGTGCTACATCGCACACCAGAAGGAATACAGGTGGACTCACAACTATTGGGTCACGTCGGAAAGCTCAAATTTTCTGACCATGACGTGGAGGATGAAAGAAAATAACCAGAGCTTGCACCACAAGTCTTTACAGAGACAATAGTCATGAACCCTCTCGGAGAAACTATCACTAAGCCATGACACTAGGAAGCTAGACTGGACATAACCAAAATCTTAGGATTGATGAAGATACGACACTTTGGCAGAGGCCAATATGTGATGGCATGCATCAAGCAACTGTTAGAAGTTACGCATGGAGGAAATGTAGGGCTAGAAAAACCTGTCCCCATAACTATTGAACTTATTGTGTAGATTACAAGACTACACATTTGGGGTATGGATCTCGTGCTGATACTGGATGAAAAGTCCAAGGAAAAAGCATTGGCAAAAGAAATGAAGAATAAATATGGCACCAGTAGAGGAACGAGAGGCATTATAATCAAGTGAATTAACAATGTCGTGACACAACTGGGAGCAAAGATCTTAGCCTGCAATATGCTAAGAAAATGCCGCAAAGATGAAGTACCCGCATGAGTTATCGCAGTTGCAGCTCAGTGCACAGAAGGTACCTTCATGATTTGGGCACCATATCTATCAAACTTGTTCCAAATAAACTATAAAGTTGCGTAGGAAGAAGGTACAAAATTTCATTATTCATGGCTGATTAATCTCATCGCTTTTGCAGGATGGAAAGAATCGGACCACGTCACCTTCTGTACCACACCATAGCCAAGAGGAGTGAGATATTGCATCCTGAAAGCCATGCCACTGACCAAGAATAAGAAGGAAAATGAAATTATATTCAAATCTTACCTGCGAGAAATGCAGGAAGCAATCAATCGACCATGGAGGATAACAGTAGAGGCCATCGCGCGATTCGGGGGAATCCCTACTTTTTGGGCTAGGCAACAAGCCATGTGGATACATCCAAGATAGGACCCACATAAATAGTGGCTACAAATATGCTACTGCATCACCGAGGGAGACATTTACATGATCATCCATGAGTGGTTGGATGAATGGAAAATCCCAACTATACCCAGAGCAGTATCGAGACAAACAATAGAAGGAGGGGCTTCGCAGGTGGAAACTCAACCTCCACAAGTCCCAGTACCCAAGAAACCAATAATGGGCCAAATCAAGTCAACTCAGACAGAGGGAGGCTCAGAGCAGCCAGGGACCCATAATGGGAGAAAAAAAACCACTCAGTTGACCAATGAACAACAGAACCCAGCTGAGGGAGCACAGGAAACCACAACGAACCTCATCACATAGGAACCAGGGGGACTAAGAGACCAGCGGTATAGGAAACAGGTGCGCGCAAGAAATCAAAGGCACAATGACCACAACCAGAATACACAATCATAGAGGACAATGGCGAGATGATTGCTAGAATGGTCCAGGATTGCCTCGCAGAGGACTTTGATCATGCAACACACCACAGGGATAAACTGCAGAAGGATTTGGCATAAATGGGGCAACTCCTAAAGAAATTCAGAGAAGACCAGATTACAAGTAGCAGCAGAGGCATAGAACCATCAAGCGCATATACCACAAAAATAATGGAGGTAGGAGAACGCGACTCAGTTCTTCTGAAACCACATTCCACAGTTTACATAAAGTCGATCATGCTACGAATGGATGAGATTGTGGGATAGAAACCATTGAAGGACTTGGATCAGATCCAATTGGTCTTAACACGGATGCGAGCAAAGGTCTTATACCAATTGCAGGTTAGCGTCGACCATGAGATGTAGTCTCGAGCACATAAAAGATTGGTTGAGCTACAACAAGCAACAAAGAAGCAGGAAACACTGGAAACAGTTTGCACACAGGAAAAATCGGAAACACAGGAGGAGAAGGAACGCATAACTGATTTGGAACGCAGAGTGGAAGATATTTTCAGGAAACTTCCAACTACTGCGCAAGGAAGTGAACTCCCAGCGCGAGAAAAGATCGATCAGATTTCACAGGCAATTGATCAATATCAGAAGGAGATAGAGACTCTCTATGGACATATTAGACCAACAAATCCACCAGCTATAAAGGAGCAGAGGAAGTAGGAAGAAACAGTGCAACTACAGAAGCTAGAAAAATAGGTCAACACAGTAGCCAACTTGCTGGATAAAGTAGCACAACTCTGGACAAAGATGGAAGAGGATCCACATGTCCAACAATGGGACAAGGAGGAGGAAAGGATCAATGCAAAGATCCAAGAATTCAAGCAGCAACAAAAAACCATCCCAATTCCATAATGGGTCAAGGGGACACAAGAGTTAAATAGGTTACAGGTAGAACTTCTCACTGTGCAAACACAGAGATAGGAGCATCAGGCTCAAATAGAACTGTTGCAGGAATAGATAGCAGCAGTACTGGAGCAGGCAGAAGAAGCCAGAACACAGTTAGCATAGACTCAACTAGAATGTGCAGGATTGATAAGAGAAGAAGTAGCAGTGCAAACAATCGATATTATCAAGGAGAAAACCGCACAGGCACTGACAAATTAAAAGCAACAGAATTGCAGGAGAAGTTCCAGACAATCACTAGGGAGATCGAGGAAGCACAACACAATTAGGTGACTCGGGACGAGTCACATGTCAGTGTTGGGGGCCTATTGGCACCAGACCAAAGTGGAAAGAAGGATGATCACGGGAAAGAAAACATGTAGGAAACTGAAGTGACAACTAGCAAAATATCAGCACGTGTGAATGCAAGAAAGCGTGTATAGAGGAAAGCGACAACTGGAGGAAGAACAGCATGCACATGGGAGAAAAAACAAGGGTAAGAAGGGTTAGGGTTTTGGTAATATTCTGTAAGTGTCTGAAGAGCCTGAAATGTATAAATATAGATACAAAAGTATCATATAGGTGTGTGTTTTTGTTGTTGTTGAATTTATGTTAGTTTTTATGAGGATTATGATTGTCATTGAGTGATTGTTACGAGTATTGTTGTCGACAATACTTGAAGGATTTTGAGTTGTATGAACTATGTTTTGTAAGCTGTTGAGAAAGACATAAAAGGAGGGAAGGTAGATATGAGGATTAGACCACAGGCTATAGAGCTTGGTGTGATCTAGTTTGCCTCACATAGATCTTACCGACTTTTGTGGATAACTGTAAGCACACGGTGCAAGGAAATCAAGAACCACCATAATAAAAGATCCAAGAGCTAGATCTTTGTGGACATAGCCTAGGAGGGGTGAACCATGGTAATATCTATGTAATGTGTTGAATGTCTGTATATCTTTAACTTCTTTCAGCAATATATGATTATAATTTATGAATAACCAAATTCATTATTAGAATTCATTTATATTTTGAGTTATATGCATGCAATTCCTAGGAACAAGTAGATGACAGTAATGGTTCGAAGAAAAGGGCCTTAATCAAGAAACCCTTTATCCCCTACTTTGTCCCAGACTATAAACACCTGAGTCTTACAGTCAACCATCTATAGCTATATTGGGTGAGACTGCGCAGTACCCTTCGGGCATTGTATTGCCTTCTGATTTACCAGGAGGGCCGATAGTTAGAGGCTTTGTTGGAATCCTGAATGACATGAACCCTAGGTCAATAACTCAGATAACCTGAGAAGGGAGTCGATAAAAGAAACCAACAAGCTTCTTTTAGCATATTTTGTTAGTTTTACTTTGATTGTGTTAATCCCTAATATTGGCTCATTACCCCTTAATTGGGGCATATTATCTTAGTAATGTTATTTTATTTATGT
>ML785783.1:1395426-1471759 GCA_009831015.1 Picea engelmannii | reverse complement strand
TTTTTCTGTGCTGATGATGCGAAGTTCTTGTCGCCCTGTGCGGACGAAATTTCAGTGATAACAATGAGGTCACTCATAGGATCTCCCATAATATTTATTTCCAAATCAAAGTGTGCATGATGGGGAAAAACATATTCCAAACTTTGGTTGATGAAGGAGCCTTGACTTACATCATGTATATCGCTTGTTGGAGGGCCATTGGATCTCCTAAGCTTGACACATTTGCAACACTATGGAAGTTTTCAATGGACACATATTCCATTCTCATGGATTAACCATTGCCTTACCCATTGAGTTAGGTGGAAAATTGTCTCTGTTGTCAATTGAAGTCATTGAAACACCTCTTGAGTACAATTTGTTACTCGGGAGTACTTGGATCTATGAGATGAATGTTGTTGTCTTGTTGGTCTTTTAGGTCTTATTCTTCGCTCATAAAGGGACAATAGTGATGGTCGATAAACTTTCATTCTACACCCCATACCTTGGCTCCAATGCGGGGTCAAACATACCCTTTGTCGGTGATGCTCAACACTATTATATGCATGCTGGTGTGAGAATTTTCAAAGATCCTTTGCTTATGGGTATATTTACCCTTCCCCACCATATCCTACTACAAATATCACTCCTATCAACATGATTTCCTCATCTACCAGTTTATCCCTAGGGTATGTTGATCATTGGGTGGTAACTTGGCTTGAGGATGTTGAGTCTTATGGAGATTCCATGCCACTCACAATGGTTGAGACTGTCGATCCGATGATATTGTCATTGTTGATGGATACTAGTCAACACATCCATCCTCATATGAAGTGTGGTCAAACTACTCCACCCATACGGGTTGTTCTCTCTCCACCTTCACATGATTTCCTAAATATTGAGTTGCGTTCATAAGAGTTCATCCTAGAATTCATGGCTTCCATAGGAAAGCCAAAGGATGAGGCGATGCACCGATCATCTTTTCCTCATTTAAAATCGATGAGGGTTAGCATGCCAAGTCTTGATCCAAGACCAGGGGAATTCATTTGGTCATCCAGTAGACCTACCAATATCGACCCTTTTCTACCTTGGCTATCCTTTTCAGAACTTTCCACCGAATTCTCCACTACCCCTTCCATCGAAGATTTACATTTCCTACTCCCTTCATGTCTTGATGGAGCAAATCAAGGAGCTTCCCTAGCTTGTGAGACTACTAATAATGAGTATATTAATATGCATAAATTCATTCCTATGTGGCATGGCCCTGACATGGTAATCCATATGATGCCAACATTGGCTCATGCGTTCACCAATTATGAAAAATATCCTTGGTCTAAGCCTAGTACTGGGATCTACTTCGCTTGAATCATTAGAATGTTGTTGGGTGAAGTCTTATTTTGAGGAAATACCTATTTTTGGAGGATAAAACCTAGTTTTAGAGAAGACAAATTTGGAGGAAAAGTAGCATGTGTGAGGGAAATCTGCATTCAAAGAAGGAAAGCATGCAAGGAGCAGAAGCAGGAAAACCTAAAAATGTTAGGGTTAGGGTTTTGGTAAGAGATTGTAATGGCTAGTAAACTTATAAGCTAGTATAAATAAGAACCTAAGAGGTCTCGGTCAATGTTCCATGTGGTTGTTGTTGGTTCGAAGGTTGTTCCAAGTTAGTTTTGAATTGTAAGAAGCTATTGTGATACATTTTTATAAGTTGTTGAGTTGTAGAAGGAGGTAGCTAGATCTTAAGGGTTATATCACAGGCTGAGGATCTTGGTGTGATCTAGTCTGCCTCACAGAGGTTGTGGAACATTGTTCATGATTGTATGGTAGGAATTGTAGTGAGTGCGATGCCATATTTTTTAGTAAGAATAATAAAATATCCTAAGAAGACATATCTTTGTGGACGTATCCTAGGAGGGGGTGAACCATGGTAAAAACTATGTACTGTGTGATGATTGAATGTATGCATACTTTCTGTTAATGGTTGATCATATCTAATTTTTGTTAATGATTGATTTACACTTATCTGGTTAGCTATATCTATTAAATTGCATACAAGTGTTTAATAGATGAATGGATCTTAAGAATAATATATTGAGTAATCAATTTAAGGCCTGAGAAATATCAATTACAATCCCATATCCCCACTCTTTCCTAGACTGCAAGCACTTGAGCATTGCAGTCACCCATAGAACTATCTCGGGTGAGACTACACAATACACTCTGTGTGTTGTGTTTCCTTCTAGTTTACTAGGAGGTCTAATAGTTTTAGAGGGTTTGTTGGAAACCTATTCAGATCTGAACCTGGATCAATCAAGAATTAGTTAGAGAGAGTGATAACCAACAAATGGTTTTGTTTCCAGCTCAAACTACATGTGATTTAATGAATGGGATTTGTAGAAGAAGCATGTGGAGAATGAAGGTATAAAATGGGAATGTTTAGACTATGGAATCCAAAAAAGGAGGATATCAAAATATGGTTGAAAACAAAGGAGCTTCAGTTTGCACAGAAAGATAACAGAAACCCTATGTTAACAGCGTCCAAATATCTAGATAAGTACATGCTTAGCGACTTGCATGAGGTATTTTTTTGTGATTTCCCACATGTGTCGCAAGAGTGGCTATTGAGGTTAAAAGACAACCACCCTAAAAATTGAATTAGATAGATTGAGTGGAATCATGTGGAGATTGCACAATTACAACAAATTCATGCATGCAATAGATTTTTGGTTAGACAATATTATTGTAGGTTTTATCACAAAAATTGTAGTAGATACCACGAAGTCTTACAATGCAACGGAGCATGCATTTATAAAAGTACCTATAGGTAGGTATATCATATATCTGTAGAGTTAAATCAAGATTTTATTGTATAACAATGGTGTGATGATGATAGAATCAAACAACCGAACGTCCATGCGTGCATGGGGGAATGGGGCAAGCAATGAAAAGAGGTGGAGAAATGGAGGAAGAGATGAATAAGAAAATAAGAAGGAGGCCATGGACCCAATCATGATGGAGGAAGATTAGATAAAAAAATATAATGGCAACAGCTGGAAAGATGCGCATTGGAGTACCCTACCAATATAAGATGAATAATAAGAAGAAAGCCATAGCTGATATAGAGTGTAACACCCCAGGTTTCGAACCCCCATTTTAAATAATGTATTGTTACAATGCCGAGATGCCTGAGTGACCAAACAATTATTAAAGGGCCAGTATGCCCCATAAATGTAATGTTTTGATCATTATTAATAATAAACACATCGTTGGATGCTAGACGGACAAGGACTACAGTTATAGGGGGCTATGATTCCACAAGAGAGGGAGATTGAGGGACTAAGTGTTTATTTCCTATTTTTTTAATTAGCCTTTTTGTCTAAGGGAGGGGATCGATTACATGAGCTTCTTAGGGAAGGATAGGAGGCTCTTGTTTCCCCACGAGGTTACTTAAACCCGCCTCTGGTCTGATGGGGGAGTTTGAATGATGACTTGTTCATTGATTTCCCGTTCACTCACTCATTTTTCCATCATGAACTCCCATGCACCACCTGACCCATTCATCGACCCATCCTAACCTGTGTCTTGGATTGGTAAAGGAAATAGAGCTGTTGAAGAATTAGCCACATGATAGTTGGCTGTAGTGGTTGCTGGTGTGATCTAGCCATGACATGGGGCCTACATGTCTGAAATGCATTGGCCTATGCCCTATTTTTCTCACAACTGCGAGTCCTGAGAGTCCCAACATTGAGATTCTGGACTAGCTATGTTGGAGGCCCTAAAAATAAAGGAGAAGGATTGCCTGAGGGACTGCATGGTAGAGAAGGGTGGAGGTCCGGTCTCTTGGGGCGGTATAGGATGGGTAGAAGAGAGATGGGTACTTGGATTGTTGTGGGTGTCAATAAACCTATGAGATCTTGAGAGATGACTTGTTTGGGAACCCAATTACACTATGGAACCATCCTTGTGGATTCATAGCCCTGGCTCGGGGGTGACACTGTTGTTAAAGTGGTGTCTACGTTTGGGTGGAAATTCCATGGTATGCAGCTATTCAGTGTCATCTTTCATAAAGATAAGTGCTCTCTATCGTGATATTATTATCTGTGTTTGAATGTATTATGCTATGTAATTTAATTATCATTTAAATGTATATGAATGTATTTTCGCTGTGCATATTTAATTATCATTTAATATAATCTTTAGATTATGCATGCTTGATGGATATTTTTGTGCATGTCATTAATTATGTTATCTTATGCATCCTTAATATAAAAAGAAGGTATCAGCATGAGAAAGAAGTCCGAGGGTGGGCTTACAGGTAACATACCCTGGCCTGTGGCTGGCTGGGTATGTTATAGTTTGGTATCAGAGCTTATGGTTGAAACACCAAGCTGGGTCTTTTGGTCAGAGCCTCATGTTTGAGATTGAACTCTGACTGTGAAATTGAAAAGTTCAGGAGGAATGGCATTGCATAAGCTACGCAGGAGACATAATGTCATAGATCCTCTGTAAGGGTTCGAAGGATCGTGACCGTTGCTTTTGAATTCAGCAATGATCACCACTATAAGATCATTAGAGATCCAAGATCATTGGATCAGAGGACAAGTGAACAAGGGTCATCCGATGAAAAGGAAGCAAGGGCTAAGGTCACGACCGTCCGATCCCATTGGAGAGAAATATCAATGGCCAACAAACATTACGGGGAACCGAGTTTCATGGGAGTTAATTTCCCAAGGTGGTCCTAAAATCCAAACCATGGTTTCACCGAGTGATTACACGTCAGCATCATGAGAATTGCAGGGCAAAAAGCGGGTTACTCTAAACCACCGATGCGTGCCCCCGTAAATTTGAAAGGCATGTAGTGATGTGACAGATTAGGGCTTGAACATTGAAACTACAAATAGATGAAGTAGTTGGGGATTGTCAATCCATAGGAGGACACACATCAACCAATCATGTGCTCCAGGTGAAATCACTCCAGGAAAGAGCGAGAGAGAAAAAGTTGAGAGTTGAAACTCCTGAAGCTCGGAGAGATGGAGACCCAAAGTAAACTTCGATTGTCGGATTTTCTGAAGTAGATATTGACCATTAATTGCTAAGAGGTTATGTGGCAGTATATTAGTAACTCCAGAGGAATCTATTCAAGAGGTTTTCAGTTTAGTTTTGAGACTCCCAAGGCTCGGAGAGCCGAAGAAAACATCGACCGTCTGATCATCCAAGAGGATCTCAGCCATTTCTCTATCGAGAACCATTCATCACTAGATCCATGGTTTCGGATAAAATCCAGTGGGGCTAGATAAGTTTGAAGTTTGAGATTTTCAGATTCTGAAGTCCCGAAGGAATTGTAGTCATCGATCCACGAGAGACATGTGTCGGTATATCGTGAGCCCCAGATTAAAATGTTTTCAAGCAAAAAAGTTGAAGTTTGAGATCTCTGAAGTCCAGATCCCCGAAGTAAAACATATTCGTCAGATTGAGGAGGACACGTGGAGAAGATCTGTGAACTCTGGGTGAAGACCCAAAGTGAATCTTAGTCATTTGATCTAGGAGGACACATCGTGACAGATTGGCCAGTTCGGGAATTTGAAGTGACGTCACCTAGAGATGATGTGGACCCTAGAATCCCCAAAGTGATGTGGCTTGTGGACATCACCTGGGATGATGTGGACACATGGGATGTGTGCCACGTGTGAATAATATTTGAGCTTTTGGAATATTGAAAAGTTGATTAGAACGTGACACGTGTCACCCACCTGATTGATCCACGTGTCTTCTCCCATCATTTTTCCACGTGGTGATAGATCGTCCAGTCTGTAAGACTAGGAAATCCAGAAGGGAAAGATGTGACAGGTTGCATTGGGTCAAAAATGCCCAAAGGCCAGAGTATATATTGACTGTCGATCAGGGATGATTTTAAGGATAGAAATTTATTTTAAAATATAGAAACCTCGACGAATCTTACTAATCCTTTATATGCCAACTATAAATGTTTAGTGATATTTTTGTAAAAAATTTCAAGTTTCTCAGGATTTTATATAGTTTGTATAAAATTTTGGCGATTTTTAAGGTAAAATAATTTTATCCTATAGAATTTGGGCAAATCATTTTTAGAATAACGAATTTTATTTTGCAAAAAACCATGGAAAATTATCCCATGAGTGAAATTTAGTCCCTAAAATCATCCATGTCATCGATTCCAGAAGAGACGCATCGAAGGATGGTCGACGTCGGGTGAAGCACTCCGGGAGGAAGTGAAGGGGGGAATTTTGAAACTTCTAAAGCCCAAACATCCGAAGTGATTAACGTTCATTGATTTGTGGGAGGACACTCATCGACAGATCATGAAGTCTGGGTAAAAGCATCCCGGGCAGAGGCAAGTGAGGAAAGTTGAGATCTCCAAAGCATGGAGTCCTGAAGTGTATCTCGATCATTGATCATGAAGGAGGATGAGGACCGTTGATCTGGTCCTGGATGAAAGTCCTAAAGTCCCGAAGCTCTCAAAAAGTGCTTTTTCAGCTAAGCGTAGGATCATGGTCTTGGTCATATGCAGATTGAGAGATGAGGAAAGGAGGGATAAGGGAAGAATTGGTTGTCCTCGAGACAGAAAAGCTCCAAGGAAGGATTTATCCACGGTTTCTAGTCGTGGTCACCTGGAAAGTGGTTTGAAGGAAATGCCCACACAAGGTGAAACTCTGTGTCAACCAAGGATAACATGACACTATTATTTTCAGAGAATGGGGATATGATCTCCATAAACAAAAAAAAGAGACCTATAGCATGGTTTGGAAATTTTGTTATCATATGCGTAATTCTAACAAAATGGTCGCTTGCACATTTTGTAGAATTAAGGGGCTTAAGAAAATCAGCTCAGGGTGCGTATTGAGGAAATGGAAGAAGGTGAGGGAGCCTTGTTGTGGTGGGAAATCCCCCTACGAACTAGAAAATAGGGTTATAGTATGCATGCAGATATGACCAAAAGAAAACTACTTTCTACTATCATCCCAGACTTAATCCCCATTTCGTTTCAACAAATACATGGTTAGACCAACATACCTTGTTCTGGATGGTCGATTTTGATCCTTCTTCTCACTTGATTACTTGTTGGCAGCTCTCCTCCCAAGGATGACCTGCATAAAAAACAAGCAACCAACTACACATGCATTTTACCTACAAACTAATGGGTTAGAGATTCAAACATATATTTACTGAACTATGAAGAACTCATATAGTGGGACGGGAAAATAATTTCTTTATTATTAACTTTAATGAATCAACTTACAATGTCGAGACCAGCCACTGCTTCGTGAATCCTGATCCTGGGATCCTCTTCAAATGTCCTCCAACTTGTTTGCTTTGTATCTCTTCTTGCACAAGGATGGCTAAAGGGTTTGGACAATGGGAATATGCAATTGGGCAGTGTTTCTTTACTCTTTTTCTCCTCCTCCAAATGGGTCCCCTAACCCTTCTTTTATAAGCTAGAAGAAGCTAGGTATTTGGACAAACCCTCGGCCATGCATGGCCGGGAGTTTCATTTAACTCACCCAAAGCTGTGTGTTATGTCGGAAACTTTCCTTTTTTCATGCTTTTGTCAGTCCACGTGGGTTGTTTTAGGTCAGCTAGTGTGTACACGCATGCAGTAATGGAGTAGGGAACGTGGGCCTTTATAAAAGTGGTTTTTTAAAGAGTTGTTCAGCAGTGCTTTGGCAAAGAAGGGATCTGAGATGGCCCGATGCCAGGTAAGCATGTATGGTGCAAATTAGGGTTATAGCAGATGCCCCCTAATGTGTGAGGTCATAAGAGCATCTGATGGCTGAAATACATTACCAATCTTTACTGATGTGCCAAACAAGTGAGCCTAGGGACCAGGAACCGGGGGGCACCGTCTGCAAAATAACAAATGTCTCACCGAGGTGGGCATACCCATGCTCGGGATAAAATAGAATCATGGCTACCAATCAAATACATTGTAGATCCATGTCAAATAACTATATAAAGTGTAGCCGCGAACAATACACAGCGGAGCTACATCTCGAAATCAAAAAGATATACATATAGAGTATCCATCTTCTAGAAGCTGATACGGCCTGACGGCTGGAGATGTGATCTTCAGAGCTCGAGAAACAACTTAAAAATATTCAAAACTCAAGGTAGGAGTGTAATATGGGTGTACGAATTCACTACCCAGAGGTCTTTGATGGCTCGTCGGTCATGGACTAGATAATCTTGATGATCAGACTGAAGGCTTCATTGATTTCGAATAAGGACTTGATTGGACATTCAGGATGGTCGGGTATGAGGGCAAGAGACAAATTGCAGAGGGGCCGACTCAATCTTGGTAGAAACTTCCCTTGGAGAACAACATGACAAATGATGAGACTTAGGCAACATGGCATTAATCATAAGTTTACGAAGCAGGAGGCAATACAAACTCTCCATATGTTTGGAAGAATAACCAAACAGAGGAGGACACAACTCTATGTAGCAAGAACAACTTCCTAAGGTCGTATTACATCCCATAGTTTGATGAACAAATGGACAGATGTGATTTATCCAAGGGAGACTCATTATGCTACCAATAAAGAAAATATTTTTCCCTTCCTCTGTTTGGGGTATATTTGATTTTTTTGTCTTTTTCAATAATTTTGGAAAAAAGAATGAAGGAATGTTACATTACAATTGAGGAACGAGTGTGAAAAAACATACAAGCTCAAGGCACAAGGACAAGACTGATGTTCAGAATAATGATATTCGGGAAAAATCCTCCAGGGGCCAAGGGTGTTAAGACGCAGAAGAAAAGTGCTACAAGGTTGTCATATAAGGTATGAAAATGTGGTTAACAAAACACACAATGGTAATGTCCTTCGATGTAAGTTTAACGAGCCCGGAGAAGGTAAGCTCGGTGGTTTTTCATATTTAGAGAGTCTGAAAAATCATAAAAGGAGACTCCATTGGGGTACCTTTTTCGAAGATAGTCTAGTCGGTTCAAAAAAGGGGTAAACTAGCACCAACAATACGTCTATTCAAAACCATTTTAACGAGTGTGATAAGAACAATATCACTCGACCAGTTTTTCATTTTTAAGGAGTCTGAAAAAAGATTAACTATGGACTTCGTAAGGAATTTTCTTCTGGACCAGTTTAACGAGTGTGAAAGAATAAGGTCACTCAGCGATCTTTTCAATTTTAGGGAGTCTGAAAAGAGCTTAACTATGGACTCTACAGGGGTTCCTTCTTCGTAAGTTTAGTCCCTCAGGCCCGAAAAAGGGATAAAATTATACCTGAGAGTACTCTTCTATAGAACTGAAGTTCCATAGAGTATACCTTTGTTCGTACAAATGACCTTCCAGACCAAAAAAGGGGTAAACTACCGTCGGACAGACGTGACTTCAAATTTCAGTTTAATGAGCGTGAAAGGCCACAAGATCACTCGTCAATCGTTTCATGTTTAGAGGGTCTGAAAAAAGGGCTTAAAAGAAGACTCGTTATTTTTTGGGAGTCCTGAGGGTGAGGTCAAGAGTGAAGAAGAATCATGCAAATGAGGCTCAAACTCGTATTCAAGAAAAACTACAAGGACTCCCGAGCCTACAGTTTTTTAGAAACAACATGGATAACATAATGCAACCAGAATCTACCTAGGGCATCCATGTTTCAGTAAGCTCTACCACCAAGTTGTGACACTTCTAAAGCAACTATGATGGTTATGTGTCACAACCTGATGAGATCGATCCTATGGAAAAGGAAAAAAACAACAAGATACAAAAGTCAGGGTAGAAACCTAACCTACATGCTCAAGTTGATCCTCGGAAAAAAAAAATCACGGACCGTCGAAAATTACTCAAAACTCCAAAAAATTGTCCCAATACCCGATCATATCCCTCCTATGCAACTCCTGAATCACTCTAAATGGTTTTTGGTATAAAAAAAATGATAAGGGAGGCCAAAAAAGTGACAAAAAGAGGCCAAAAAGTCTATAAATAGAAGCTGACAGCTCATTATCACCATTGTTGATTTGGAAATTGACTCTGGAGCCAAAAGATCCCCTTTGTCAAAAGAGGTGATTCTGGGAGCTATAGTGGATGAAACGAACTTTTGTCTAGACCAAGTAAGTACAAACTCTCTTATATTGCATTTTATGTCTTTATTTTTTCATTGGGTTTCATTTTTTAGGGGGGTGTTGACCTTTAAAAGGTCGGCCCTAGGTCCACGCGGGTTGTCTCAGGACAAGCCACGTGTACATTTAGGAAGAGTAAACTCTGCACGTGTGTACACGCGACTGTCGACATTACAACATGTGTGGTCCCCCTTATTGAATTAAAAAGGCTTAAAAAACAAGGGTTAACCCTCCTGAACCTTGGTGTTTTGCAGGATGTATGTCCACTGGAGAGAAATAGAGCATGAAGAGGTTGGTGAGTTGGTCGGGGAAGACCCCAATGCTGTGGCTACTTTGATGCAATGTGGGTTACTCAAGTTTTTCCTATGTCCTTTTATGCAGGCACAACCTAGACTACTGAATTCCTTGGTTAACTAAGGGCATCCAGATGCAGAGGCATTCATGTTAGAGGGGCAGTCACTGGTGCCCACGGTCGAGGAAATTTACTTTTTGACTGGCCTCTCCAGGAGAGGGGAACCAGTCAACTTCCAGAATTTTCCTTCGGGGCCGCATAACATAGCGGAATTGATAGGTTTATACTGTGAAGATGATACAGACCACTCGAGCACGTAGGTGCCCATAAGCAAGATCACTAACTTGTTGCTACAAGTGATAGTATTTCTTATTGGGTGAATTACTGGTTTTGCTGCTCTACATCAAGCGTCCCATGCATAGATGAACTGTGCAGTCCAGTGCTTAAATGCACAAGTCTTTAATTGGAGTACCACATTGCTTGAGTGTATGAAAAGGCAGTTGACAGATTGTCGTTTGTGGACATATAGGAACTCCGGGTTCAGGACCATTCTGTGTTCATTCCTTTTTGAGAGAGATCTGAGTTTTAGTCCTCGAGTAGTGGTACAAGGACATCAGGCCTCTCTTCCTGCTGTGTGTAGATGGGAAGTATTACTGCTGCGACAGGGTGGCGGAAGGACCAATGAGTCCTTTGATGATGACTTATTCACATGGTTGTCATGACAGATCCTAGTTATAGAGGATTACCCTTATGCTGGGATTGATTTCTTGAGAGATCCTGAGATACCAGTACCTCCTGGTGAGGAGTGAGGGGAGATGGGTAAGTCTCCACCTTTGTAGTTTTTTTTTGTGTTTAAACATATATAATTTTTATGTTGTTTTGTTATATATATCATTTTTTTTTTGTTATACCAGAGTATTTGATAGATATGTATTCGTTGTGTGTAGATGTGGGACTAGTGCAACCCACTGACTATGCGAGGAACAAGCGTCGTCCTCTGCCAAGGGCCGCACCTGCCGCCGCAGGGGGACCAGCAGTAACAAGAGATCTTCCAGCCGGGGAGGCTGAGAGGGTAGTAAGACGAGTCGAGCGAAACTTTACTGCGCTCACTCACATGGTCCCGATGGTAGAGATTGAGGACCTGCCACCATCTATGTAGCCTCATGTAGTGGGGGCACCATGAACGTGGGTCCGGTTGTTTCGGCATTTAGCCAACACTGTGGATCAGTATAACAGGGCCCATCGGCCTTGACTTTAGCTAGAAATTTTTACGTGCCATGAGCACTACTTGTATATCTTTTTTGAGTGCATAAGCCCTGTGACTCATTATTGGTCCTATTTTTGAGGTGCTTGTGTCCATCACTCTACTCTGGTTACTTTATGATATTATATATGGTTTTTTTTTTTGGTCTTTTGTGTCTTATGGATCATGTGTGAAAAAAATGTATTTACATGTTTATGTGAATGTTCTTTCATATATGTGCAAGATGCCAATCTAAAATTTGATAAGCTAGAGTATCTGTAACTTGGTTTAATCTCTTAGGAACATGAAAATATGTAATATAATCAAAGTTTCGTTCTAAGAGACGTACCCTAAGGAATCTTTAGTGTGAAGTTGGATCATGAACCCGGTATACTCTATTTAACTGAGACACAACTAGTTGAGCATCGAGATAGACCCGGGGTTGATAGATACCCAATGACAAAGCGTCACGAAGAAAATCAATAACTACACTATACTCGGTGACATTATTAGTGGTGTCACCTAAGCATATACCTCCAGAAGATAATAACCGGCCTTGAGGTGTAAAGATTACCCAAGCTGCGGAGGCAAGCCTCCAAGTGTGCCGACTAGCACCGTCTGCATACCCAACCAACACCTCGAAATCACTTGACATATGCCACAGTGACGAAAGATAACATCAACGAAATGTCCATAACACTAAAAGAAACTAAAAAGTAATAGTCCAAAGACTATACATATGTTACAAAAAGTTACCCATAGTGACCTGCCTATGAGTAATACTTCTTGAGGTAGAGCCCATTTCTAGGCTCCACCAAAGCATTCCCTTCAAATTCAACTAGACGATAAGCACCCTTTTTTAAAACCCCTTTTATGATGAAAGGTCTGAACCACATGGGTTTGAATTTTCCTGCCCCCAGGGGGTCCTTATCTTGGTCATAGACCAGGACAAGGTCGACTTCAGAGAAAATCCAAGGATGAACGAACCTATCATACTGACACTTGACCTTATGTTTGTGAGCCTCATTGGCCAGGGCCGCATCACGACACTGCTCATTGAGTTGCTCAAGGTATACTAACTGTTCTTCAAGTGGAGAAGTGTCTAGAAATAACTATACTGCCAACTTTAGAGACGGTATCTGACATTCGATAGGCAAGACTGCCTTTAGCCCGTAAACGAGTTGGAAAGGTGAGAAACTAGTTGCAGTCTTAATAGATGTTTGGTAAGCCCATAATTCCGAGTATAACATCAAATGCCAATTTGACTTGGCCGAGTTGATCGTTCGTTGTAGAATGGTCTTAAGAGTTTTTTTCACAACTTCCACCTGACCATTTGCTTGGGGGTAATAAGGTGACGAATGTTCCTATCGTAACCCAATATTTGATGTTAACTCAATCATCATCTGGTTTTGAAAGTGACTTCCATGGTCAGTTACAATCTCCCTTGGGATGCCGAACCTGGATATTATCTGGTTGAATAAAAAGATAGTTGCAATCTCTCCATCATATTTAAACGTTGGCATAGCTTCAACCCACTTTGTGAAGTAGTCTACAACTACGATGATATAACGTTGCCCCCTTGTTGAAGGAGGGTTTCATGTAGTGTAATCAATCCCCCACTTGGTGAAGGGACCAACTGTGATGACAGGAAACATAGGAGCGGGATGTGCCCTCATCTTCCTAGAGAAGATTTGGCATGGATGGCACTTCTTGACGGATTCAATACAATCTTTGATAAGTGTCGGCCATAAGTAACTTGCTCGTAGAATCTTTTGGGTTGTTTCCAACCCAAAAAAATGGTTGCCACAAGCTCTGATATGGCAATCGTTAAGCACGATAACTTCTTCTTCATGAGTGAGACATCGGTGTAGGATGCAGTCTACACCTCTCCGATACAATGTATCATCGAGTATGAGATAATTCTTAGCTTGATGGCATATGCGTCGAAGCTCATCACGAGAAGAAGTGGTGGGGCACTTCAAAGTATTGAGATAGATAAGTATATCTACATACCAGGGATCTGAAGAGGTGATCAAAAACATATCTCCTCTAGTAGGTGACTCTTCGGGCACAAGATCACCTGACTCAACCTGAAGTTCCGAAATAAGTTCGGCAAAGACCAATGAATTTTTGGACTTCGCAGAAATGAAATCTAAGTCAAACTCCTAGAGGATGACTATCCATCTACTAATTTTTCCACCTATTACCCGTCGTCTCAACATGTACTGAAATGGATTTACGACAGTAATGACGGTGGTCTTGCGAAATAGAACATAATGATAGAACCGTTGAACAGCATGGACTGTTGCCAACACAAGTTTTTCGATATGAGAATAATTGAGTTCCGGTCCTATGAGGCCTCAACTCAGGTAATAGATGACATATTCGGTAAACAAATCATCTTCTTGAACTAAGACCATGCCAATGGTTGACTCTGCTGCAGCTAGATATAACAAGAAATCTTTGTTATAATTAGGTGGTCGAAGCAGAGGGGCAGTTGTGAGTACATGTTTCAATGCGGCGAAAGAGCGTTGAGTGGCATCATCCCAACAAAAGGGAACATCTTTTTTAAGTAAGCACATAAATCCCTTGGTGATATCAGCATAGTTAGTGATAAAGCATCTTAGAAAATTCTCCTTTCCCTGTAGACTCTGAAGTTGAAGGATTGTGCGTGGGGGGGGAAACTGAATTATTGCCTCAACCTTGAGAGGATCGACCATGATCCCTGTTGTTGACACTATGAAACCTAGCAATCGTCTTGACATCATGCAGAAGCTGCACTTGTTTGGATTCAAGCGAATCTGAAAGTAGTGACAACGTTTGAAGATAAGTCAGAGGTGTGTGGGATGATCCATTCTATTGCGAGATCGAGATGCTAAATCATCTAAATAGGCCTCAACTATATGCTTGAGATCATGGAAAGCAAAAGACATGGCCCGCTGAAAGGTGGCTCTAGAATTTTTGAGACCAAAAGGCATCTTATGATACATGAATGTACCCCATGGACAGATGAATGTCGTTTTGTGTTGGTCTTTGGGTTTGATTTGGATTTGATTATATCCCGAAAAATCATCCATGAAAGAAAAGGCTTCGCAATCCACACATTCATCAATGATCTGGTCGATGAAAGGTGTGGGAAAATTATCTTTGGGACAAGCCTTGTTCAAATCACAAAAGTCGGTACATACATGAATCATGCCTTGTTTTTTATTGACTGGCACAGGGTTTGACACCCATTAGGTCAAATGGATAGGATAGATTAAACCGACTTTTAGCAATTTCTCAACCTCAACCTTAATGGCTGCTGCTTTCTTAGGATTAATTGGACGAAGCTTCTGCCGAACAGGCTTGGCATCAGGATACATTGTGATTTCATGTTCAACTATTTTTGGATCGATACTTGGCATTTCCTCATAAGACCAGGCAAAAACGTCGCAAAATTATTTGAAAAGATCTGTATAGAGTTGAATCTCTCTGAGAGAGTAGTCAGCTCCGACGAAAACATTCTCCACGATGCTAGGGTTTCAAGAGATATTGATCGGTATGGTTTCAACGATGGTTTCCATATTACCCTCAACATAAACTTCATGGGTAGCTAAGAGATTAATATAACAAGACTGATCTCCCATCATAGTCATGGTGAATTCTCCTTCTTTGATTCAGCTTAACTCTGGGAGGAAGTATGATCTGTGATGAAGATCTTCCCAGGGTTTGTCCGGACTAGTCATTGCTTCAATTATTGCTTCGTCAGAGGGCAAGACCAAGTCTAACAAATCGATGCCAACAAGAGAACCCTGAGCACAAATAGGCTCTAGAAGTGGATCGAACTCTTGTGCAGGAGTTGGATCAGTGTTAGTTGAATTTTGCTGGACTAGAGAGTACACTACCTCTGCTGCGGACAAGGGCATGGACATGCTCGGGTGCCCTGTCCCATCCATCGTGGCCAATGGATAAGGAAATATCCATGGATCATCGAAGTAAGTCGTGCAAAATGATGAAACTTGAAAAATATCAACCTTATGGTGATTGGATATAAACTTGATATCACCTTGCGGGGGCGGGTAATCGAAGGTACCCATCAAATATGGGCACAAACCAACCCCTACGTTGATGACACCTGGTTGAGGATTATCAATCATCGGGACCATGGATGCCCCCAATGCAGGGTTAGGTTTGGAGAAAGACAATTGATCGATGGTCACTATTTGGCCCTCATGTGGAAACAACAAGACCCGGAAAACTGTAGCAACCACAGCTTGCATGGCATAAGTCCAACTCCTTCCTAACAAAAGGTTATAGTCGAGGGGAGCATCGACTACCTCTACCTCGACACACATGGTATTCCCTCCTAACTGCACGGGGAAACAAGGAATGATACCATGTGTTTGGAATGAATGATCGTCTAAAGCGGTGAGGAGAGTAGGTGACGGAGACAAAACAGGATGGCCAACGGCCTTCCAATGCGCTAATGACATAATGCATGTCGAAGTGCCCTCATCAACCACCGTGCGGAAGATATTTCGAGTAAAATTTTTTGTGGGATAAGCCACTACTATCTGAAATGCTACGTGGTAAGGCAGACGAGGTTTTAAGTCAGTTGTATCCAACATGATTGTACCTGGATTACAATTCTCGGTAGAGCCTAAAGCTGTTAACAAGGCTTTCCTCTGGGAAGGGAAACTTTGGAGGACCTCCAAAGAGGACATTGCACAAGGGGTTTGGGATAAATATTCTACCACAGAGTAGTTCTGGGCGGCCCTTGCGTTTGGGTTATGAGAATCTCTTTTAAATGTGCCTTTGGGAATGTGTTTCATTGTTTCACCCAACGTCTTCTCAATCTGTAGAGGAAGAGATGGGAGTTCAACTTCTTTATCCTTCTCATAAGTGCTTGGTTTATTATAGTCATTCTCTCTAGTTGATATAAAAGCGTCACTCTTCAACATATATACATTCACAGATGAGGGGTTGTTCGCAGGTGGAGAGGGTCCTTGGCTGCCCCCTTCCGTGCTTGCAGAGGCCTGTGTTAGATTTTGCCCATGTTGGAATGGATTGGTTAACATAGCAGGCTGTTGTTGTGTCACAAACTTTTGGGCCTCTGCAAGCCAGGGACAAAGGTGGGTCAGGTGGTCCTCCACGCACAAGTTTCATGGATACCTCACCTTTCATTTCTCAGTATTTCCCCCGCCAGCATTATCGGTGGGTTTCTTATCCCCCTTACCCTTCTTCCATTGTTTTTTATTTCCTTCAGGCTACTGGGTGGCCTTTGTATTAGCCAATTGCACTATGTGTACATCCAACGTTTTGGTAGGAAGAGTAGCCAAAGCAGTAGTTTGGCTACCCGTTGTGTGTTGTATAGACAATTGTTGCAACTGAGTTGTTAGTTGCTCAACGGACTTAGTTTGTGCTGAACTGAAAATACCATCGGCATGTGGTCCAACTCTCTGTCTGGTTTTATCAAGTATTGAGCATGGTGCATCTGGCAAGATCTTGTATAATAAACTGGACTGAGAATAGATTAGCTCAAGTTGTTGAGCTGTCATGATGGTGTCTTCTTTAGAAAATACTCCCAACATTGTGACGTCCTTGGACAACTGTGGGACCAAAGACTTAAGAAACCACTCGAGTAGGAATGCTGGTGGGACTGGTACCTTAATTAAACTCTTTATGCATCTCCATTCTCAAATGTGATCAGAGATATGGTTCGCTTTAGTTTGTGAGAAATTGGCCAGCAATTCGGTGCCAGCATCGTATCTCATAGGAAACTAGAAATGGTTTAGGAAAGCCATCGCTAGTTCACCGAAGGAAGAGTATCTTGACCGGTCGAGCTCAATGTACCATTTTGTGGCACTCCCAATGAGAGTAAGTTGAAACAATCGCAATTGTACGAAATCGTCTTTCAACGAGTTATATGAGCACCAAAGATGGAAGGTAGTCACATGATCTCTTGGATCTTTGTTAGGCTTGGCTTCGAACTTTGGGATGTCCGAAGGAAACTTCGTCGGCATAGGAGGCCAACGCAGATCATGATAGATAGGGTCATTCAACAACCTTGTCAAGTCTGGCAAATGCAAGGTTTCCAAGAAAGGTAGTTTGGGTTGTTGGTGATAACCTAGGAAAAAGGGGCCTGGAGTTTCACTGGCACCAGGTTGCCAGGAAAAGTTTGGCTGCTGGCCTGGATTCTGGTAGAAACTATGTCCATGGCCAACATATGAATTCTGCGTGTGAGGAGACATCATCGACGGATTTACGAAATAGGACATAGATGGTTGGGCATGCATTACATTCAAAGGACTTTGGGAAGGATTGCTCCATGTCGGTCCCATGGGGATAGGCATAGTGCTTTGTCCGGAGTTCCATTGATTGTGGGAAGAATTACCCCAGATCAACATTCTAGACAAGGGAATGGATCCCTGCCAAGAATTCCAAGGCCCTGCTATGGAAAACGTTCCTAGGTGTGCCCCCTGTGCAGGAATAATACCCTGCATAGGAATAGATTGTCCAGAACCAGGGTTTCCCCCAGTTGGGAAAGTAGTTGACGATAAGGTGTTGTTACCAAATGCACCAAACAAATAAAATGGTGTCGAACCTACCGACATATTATGTGAAGGTGGTCCTTGACTCCCCGCTCCAAGTAAACTATGGTGTACAGGTTGCCTGGTAGTTTGTTGATGCGAGCCACCGAGTGAAGGGGACGAAGGAGGTATATGACCTCCCCTGTAAGGGAAAGCATTAAAAGGAGAAAAAGTTCCCCCCATGTGTCCTTGCAAAGGAGCATTAGAGCTCCCTGCCCCCAGACCTAAAGTCTATAAAGTGGAGTAGGAAAGTATAAGACTTGTACCTGAACTAGGCATCCTGCATGAGAACGAAGGGCCTGTCGCACTTGGTTTGAAAGGAGTTGTGGCTTCCACTAAAGACGGGATCAGACCACTGTGCGATGTAGAGGTGGTCGAGACCATGGTGGCTCGGACCAGTGACGGTGGGTTAGGAGGTGGAAACTCTCCTGTGGTGACAACTGTAGTGGGAATTGAAGAATTCCCAGAAGGAGTAACAACATTTGTTTCCATTGCTGTGTGCAACACTATCTGGTATACGTAAGGATGAATCAGTACGATGATGGGTGCCGAAAGATCAATGGCGGAGGTTTCAACCAGACCAAAATCTTGTGCTTCAAGGTCTAAAATGGTCAATTCCTCTGGATGTTGGTCGGGCATAATTTCTTGTGTCCCAATCACTTCAAAAGACCCTTGTTGGTCTAGATTTCATCTTAGTGGTGGCAGGGGTGGCTCCAGTGTAACCGGCGGTAGGCCAAGAAGCCTTCGTGACCAGTGGAGCTCATGATCCTCCACCGTGTGAGAATATCAAAGACACACTAGGGTAGTCTAACCATTAAAAAACAACATGCACTAAAAAATTCCCGAGAAGATAAGACAGGCAAACACTAAATTAATTGGAAGAATAGTTACAACAACCAACACTAGAGAAACTTACTGGTGCAAGTGCAACTCGAAAAAGGAAGCACCCTCTAGGTATACTCTACAAAGTGTGGCGCAATGTCTGTCCTAGGTACCGTGGTATACCCCCGCAGTCACCTGTGTATGTCCTGAAAAAAGATAGGCAACTAGGTTTCCACTACGCGAACAGTCACCAGGCGGGTACAGTCGAAAGTCGGGTAGACCACAATGAGCAGGGTATCGAGCCCGAAACCTATCAAGGGTATCGAAAGAAAGTGGTCTGAAATAAAACTAAGGACCTTAAACATATTCGAGACCCATGAAGCCCCGTGGAAAATGCAATCGACGAAATCCCAAAACAAGCCCTCTATATGTGTTCTCCACTACGATTGGTCCAGCTTTGGAGGGGTTATCTCCACTACCTTTCTGCACACGACCTCGTGTTTATCCCCTGTGTTAGAGGGGGGTCCTAGAAAAATTTAACTATACTGGACTTGGACACTCCCTAACTCAGACTCCAATGTTTTATTTTAATGGCCTTGAAGAGTTTCCTCTCCAACTTAATCAAAGGCCCTAATCCTGAACTAGTTGGTTAACCCTACAAACATAAAAGTCTAATAAATTTTAGATTTAGCATTAATTTTATGGATTGTCTTATGTCAAGGGGTATGAAAGTGAAACTGATGATGTTTTGAAAGACGAAAGTAAAAAATGAACAGAAAGATGGAAACAAAAATTTCACTTAACGCAAATTTTCAGCAACTTTTCAAAAAAAAAAAAAAAAAATGATTTTTCTAAGATCTTTTGAATCAAAAAACTTAAATAAGGATTTCACTCGACTACGATCTACTTACAATCTAATTAAACTATCAATAACTTAAGAAAACAAATATTTTTCCCTGGCTACTAATGCAAAATCACACTTTTCAACCACACAAGAAAATGAAAGAGATTTTTTATTTTATTTATTTAAATGTTGATAAAGCAAAAAGGAAAAATACCAACAAGTAAAAAAACAAGAAAAACGATTCTGGCCTAACCAGAGATCGCAAAGAATCACTTCAAGAAATCACACACTAGCAACTTAAAAAATGACTCTCACACTGGTCTAAAAACCCTAAAGAATTTTTTTTTAATGACAACTTTTAAATGAAAAAAGAAAGCTAAAGCTAAGATCAACCCTAAGCTACTGACTGCTAGGATAGAGATTCAAAAACCTGAGAGGTATAACTCTTGTCAAGGGAAAGGATGACTGCCTTACCCTAAAAAAAAACTATCCTGCACAAGCACACTACTGACAATCCAACAACAAGCGTGTGTACGCGAGCTGGTTAGAGCCAGAGGGCGTGTACACGCATGTTGGCCTTATATAGGCCGCATGTATCTCTAAAACTATGAAACAACTAAAAACAAACAATCCAAACCAGGAAGAGACCACTAATATTGAGAACCAGGATCCCTTGAAGGCTTAGACACTCTCTTTAACAGAAAAAAGTAAACAATGTAAGGAAAAGAAATCGTAAAACAAACAAATCTGAGACAAGACTGCAAACAACCAAGACTTAGAAAGAATTCTAGAAAACCCCTAAGAATCACTGATTTTGACATGGAAGAGGACGACTGCCTCCAAATGTTTTTGGAATCTACACGCTACTGCTACTTCTTCAGTTAGCGTTTACACGCAGGCTGTAAGAGAGTAGGGCATGGGTACACACGTGCATACTTTATGTAGGCCGCATGTACCTCTGTGGGTCTCGAAAAAACATAGTCAAGCAAATAAAAAAGACAATTGGTACGGAAAACTGGACTCTCTGCTAGCTCAGAATTTACAGAAACTTCAAAAAACAGGCAAGAACACCAGTCTTTTAAAACTACCCAAAAACAAATAAAATTCCCAGGAACCCTAGAGACTTCCCCAGTATGGTCGCTAATTCTGTTGTGGTGGGAAATCCCCCTATGGACCAGAAAATAGGGTTATAGTATGCATGCAGATATGACCAAAAGAAAAATACTTTCTACTTTCATCCTAGACTTAATCCCCATTTCTTTTCAGCAAATACATGGTTAGACCAACATACCTTGTTCTGGATGGTCGATGTCGATCCTTCTTCTCGCTTGATTTCTTTTTGGTAACTCTCCTCCCAAGGCTGACTTGCATACAAAACAAGAAACAAAATACACATGCATTTTACTTACAAACTAATGGGTTAGAGATTCAAACATATATTTACTGAACTATGAAGAACTCATATAGTGGGACAGGAAAAGCATTTCTTTATTATTAACTTTAATGAATCAACTTACAATGTCAAGACCGACCACTGCTCCATGAATCCTGATCCTGGGCTCCTCTTCAAATGTCCTCCAACTTCTTTGCTTTGTATCTCTTCTTGCATAAGGATGGCTAAAGGGTTGGGACAATGGGAATATGCAATTGGGTAGAGTTTCTTTACTCTTTTTCTCCTCCTCCAAATGGGACCCCTAACGCTTCTTTTATAGGCTATAATAAGCTAGGTATTTGGACAAACCCTCGTCCATGCATGGCCGGGAGTTTCAGTTAACTTACCCAAAGCTATGTGTTTAGTCGACAACTTTCCTTTTTTCGTGCTTTTGTCCGTCCACGTGAGTTGTTTTAGGTCAGCTAGCGTGTACACATGTGTAGTAATGGAGTAGGGCGCGTGGAACTTTATAAAAGAGGTTTTTTAAAGAGTTGTTCAACAGTTCTTTGGAAAAGAAGGGATCTGAGATGGCCTGATGCCAGGTAAGCATGTATGGTGAAAATTAGGGTTATAACAAGCCTCCAGTCATGAAAAGGAGGCCGAAGGCTAGAATACCAGAGTTGGTAATGCAAAGACAGAGTCCAATGGATGCAAGGGAAAAGAAGAGAAGGAAACGTTAATAGAAATGGTAAGAAGCCTGAAGATGGAAGTGCAGAGCTACAAAGAAGACAACGAGAGACTGATGAGAGAGAAAAGTCAGATAAATTCTCGAGTGTTGCAGAGCTTAAATCAGTTGCAGAGGCAAATGAAGAAGGGATCAAACTCAATACAAGAGGAAGATGGAAGGTGTCATGAAAGAAGAGATTCTCATGGAAGATCTGGTTATTCCAGAAGTGCTAGAAGAGCTCATGGACACCACTCACCTCCTTACTTAGAAATAAAATTTTATGCAATGGATGATCCCGTAAGCAGTCCAGAGGTGTCTCCTATCAGACACCAAAGAAGGAAACAAGAGGTAGATTATCTGCAAGGAGAGATGAGGAATCTCAATCCACCTTCCTTTGAGGGTAAAAGAGAAATGGAAGATGATGCCAAAGCATGGTTTCTTGGGCTCCAGAGATATTTCCAGTTGCATAACTATTCATCCAACCTGGAAACCAAGATTTCCACCTACCACTTACACAGAAAATATGCAATATAGTGGGACCAAATGAAGTAAGTGGAGCATGTTAATGAAATTAGGATCACTTGGAAGCAGTTCAAGAAGTACTTCCAGAAGGAGTACCTCTCAGAGCATTTCTATGACAAAAAAATGTAGGAGTTCTTTGAACTCAGGTTGGGAAGCATGACTATGGCAGAATATGAGAAGAAGTTCTTGGGATTGTGTTGACGGGAGAAAATGACCGTCCATCAATTGGAAGAATGAATCCGGTCCGAGGTTGTCTAAATAACCCAAGTCGTTTGGTATAACTCGTTCTGACGGGTTTAATGGCTCTGTTGGCCAATCTAAAAGTCCTAGAAGAAACAAATAAAAAAAATAAAAGAGATAACTATTAAATAACCACTTAATATATATATATATATATACACACACACACACATATAACTATTGTAGATAGTATTTAAACAACAGATCTGCCTATCTTATTTATTTGCATGATATACAAGTTGCAAGTTTTAATCTAAACTCACAAAAATCTATGTGAAGATGGATGCTTTAACAAAAGCAGATAAAGAAAGCACATAAGCTATTTTTTGTTTTCTCCTAATTAATCTAAAATTAAATGAAAATATAATATGAAAGAGAAGTATGTGGATTGTTAAAGCCAGACCATATATTAGAGTTTCGAAGAAAAACACATGACGAAAATAAATAAACTAACCTATTAATGAATTAACTAGCATGCATCCAAACATCTATATCATTATAGAATGTCCAGCCAACGTGCCCAAGGGATAAACCTGCAATGAACCTTCAAACTGTTCGGAAAAAATGCAAAACAATATCTTGACTATTTGAATTTTAATGACAGAACGATGAGATGAAAATAATCGTTGTGATATTTGTGATTGCAAGCAATTACATTTAAGATAAATCTAACTGTAACAACATGCTTTTAATCATTCAATAAAATTAAAGAAAAATCTTATCATTTGGGTTGAATGAATGATCACTCTTTTCAATATTTGAAGCATCAAAATGTGGACGATATTTTAAAGAAATTATCCCAATGCCATAATAAATTGTGAAGACTAAAGCTATCAACAACTATTGATTTATCAGGATAAACAAACCATAAACGAAAACAACATTTACAGAGAGCTAAAGTTGAAATGTAAATATATGTTCCGTCCAAATTTGTGAATAAATTGTCCACCTTCAGCTCTAGGCCCAGATGCCATGATTACAAAAAATACGAGTATTTAAAGGGTTTAGAAAAGCTAACTATCTTATCTTGCGAGATAAGATTAAATCTCCACAATGATCTGCTGATTACAAAATAGAGGGGAATATAACCACTCCATATCACACTAAATCTCTAAAAACTAAAAAGAGTTTGTTCCTGTTTTCACAAAAAGTGAGCCACGGATATGGCTAATAAGCCCAAAAATGCTTCATATCATTTGTTCACCATAAACTACCATATATCCTGAAAGAAAAGGATGAAATGAAGAAATTTAGATATACATTTAACCAATATCTTCCAAATTTTGAATAAGAATAGACTGGCTAAAGAATCTGTTGATTCTGTAGCTAGTCTTATTTTAGCAACGAAATCTAATTTATTCGATAACAAAATGTAACACAATTTAAGATAAAAACAAATCTTTACCTTTAACTTGAAAATCAATTCAATTCACAGGATCTCAGAATTAACCACTGTTGTTACACTCTTGACATTCTTTACTATTATGTTCCCAGTCATTTTCAAACATTTTCCTTGTCTCTGAACAATGGACTTTAGCCTATGATTTTCATCCGTTATTGAATTGACTTGAACAGTAAGGGTTTTGTTTTACGATTGTAAAATGGGTATGTCTGTATAATATTTATCAATCCAGAACAAACAAATTTGACACTGTGAATCTGTGATAGCCATTTGAGAATACCCATGGTCGTGTGCCAGAACGTCTCTACTGTTTCCTATGGGTTTCTTATCAAACTTGATACCTGGAAATCCTTGACTGTGCTTCAAGCAGGGTAGCAAATTATCTACAAAATTGTAAGCCTGGTTGAGATTTGGTTTGAGAGAAGGAGGGTCTTCTTCGACCAAGAATCTCTTAATCTCTGAATCAGAGCTCTCATGGATCTCAATCATTTTGATTGAGCTCACATGAGAGTTTTTTTTATTTCATAGTTTCCTTGAGATTAACCTACCTGCCCTTTTATTTTTAAACCCCAAATCCATGTCACCTTTAGATGGTTTGGACATAGGCTTTTTTGCGTTCTTAGCAGAGGCATTAGGATGGCCATGTTGTTCATGGCTCTACTTATCATCTTTTGGGTCGGGTATACACTCACTCAGGATGGCCATAACACATTCTTCTATAGATGAAGGAACCACTCTGTCAATGGCAGGGACTATGGTTTCTCCTATCATGGGTTTATCAACCTCTACAGTGTTGGATGTAACGAAACCATTTTAGGTTAGGAAGGTGTTCCAATCATCATTTTGTAACTTCAAATAATGAACCAAAAGTGTCTTTATAAACCCATGATGAAACAAACTGGAATTCAAACATTGTCTCTTATAGATTTTCGCCATTTTATACAGGCTTCTCCACAGATAATAGGGCATATTTAACTGAAACCCGATGAAATTCATCAACAAACGTATGTGATATAGGAAAACAAAACCAAAGTGACCCTTGCATGTCATGAATTATCTCAGGATTTATAGAAAACCATGCCACCAAGTTTTGAACAAGGACACAAACATACCTTTATCACAACAGTTGATTTTCCTAGATGTGAAGAACAGGCTCCACGAAACCTCCTCGACCTTGTCCTTTTTAAACCATTTATGCCCGATCAATGGAAGACCTGTTGCTTGAACTAAAAATTCCTCTATGACCTCGACCTGAATGTCTCCTACCTTGGCTTGGCAGCCATCAAAAGAAAGGGCAAATTCCTGAGTGGTTCGCAAGTTAAAACCCTGAAATTTCTCAAGAAAAACAAGCCAGCCTTGACCCTTAAGATCCTCCCTTGCATCATCACACATGAGCAGGGTTTGTGAGCCATTGGGTTCAATCTTGACGATCAGGGCCATGAGGATTCGAAAGGATAAAACACAGTGAGTATGGAAGGTTTCTAGGAGAAGACCAGAGCGATATTTCAGACCTAAAACTCATCAATACCCTAGCGCGTATGAATAGAGGTTCTTCAATACCAAATGAAAGGCGTTTTGTGAAATGAATGCCAGGAATACATGTGAAACCTGAGACTTAGATCAAAGTGATGGGATTATCGTTGTCAGACTGCCACCTCCCACAGGGTATAGGCCATGACCAGGTTCATTAAAACTATATCATTGCACAACAAAGTGGGGTTGGTTTCTATAGTTTTAGGAGAGGGAATTTTTTGTAAACCAAAGTGTAGTGACAAGGATAGTCATGAAAAAGAGACACAAAATATATATCATGGTTTAAATTAAATGGATCCTTGGTGTTTCAAATAACAATTCAAAGAACGCTTCACAATTTAGGAGTTAATAAAGAAGATGAGCCTCATAGCAGGAAACAAAAACCTTTATTAACAAAAACTGTAGAGCCATCAACCTTTCATAAGATTTAGATAAAAAGATAATACAATCATAGGTTTTAATGATTCATTCATGCGATTAGTCATGAACGAAGCATGAAAATGAAAACACTAGGAATAACCGAAACATCATATTCACAGTTTCAAAAAAATTGCTTATGAAAAACAATAATCGTATGACTCCAGGTAGGCAGCTACATAATTTATTATTTGATGCTTAAAAAAGTTGAAAATATGTAAGGTTGCCAACAATGGCGACTTGCTGGGAGAAGAAATTATCTCTGAATCACTAACTAGTTCAGTTTAGAAATGTTTGAATTATTTCATATCAAATAACAACTGAAAGACTTTTGAGCATCTTTGATAATCATTACGAGGTCTAGCTTAAGATATATTTCATTGAAAAATGAAATCCGGTGACAGAATTCACAAATGAAAGCCACGATGTTTAAGTTAATGGATCCAATGCCGTTGATAGGGCCAGTGTTGTCAAAAGACATCCATAGCCTTGACAGGGATGTCAATTAACCCACTCTGACGCCTCTATCCTATCCAAGAAATTTAAAATCAGAATGAAGGATGCTTATGATCCAATTTTTTCTTTTTTTTTACCTGAGAATTTTCTCTAACCTGACATCACTTCACTGCCAGCGGGCCCATTCAGTACCCCGACGAAGTTGTCTTGGAATCATGCATGCATTTACCCACCGCCAGCAGACTTGTTCAATATCCCGACGAGTTTGCAAACACTTCCCACAACTCTTGGGAAAATTATTGATATAATTTATAGATATTTAGAAGAGCGGGGTGATGCTGAAAATTTTAGTCTTTGGCACATTTGTTATTTTCCGACTCTTTTAATTTTCGCTTGCTAACCTTCATCATGGTCTGAAAATAGTTCTCTGATGAAACTAAATTTTCAAGGATAGGAAGGCATCCTTGAGTTTCTTTCTTAAAAGCAGGGACAGGGTAAAGAGCTTTTAATGATAATCGTGTTTGCTCTCAAATGCAAATTGAAACCAAAAATCAATTCTAAACAAAAAACCATCTTTAACTAGTCTACATTTTTTAAGAAAATACAACAGTTGGTGCTTCGAAAGTCCTTGACAGTTGTTTAAAGATGAAGCATTTTGTTCTACCTTTTGAACTAGACCATAATACAGGCATGTTTGACCTAGAAGGCCAAAAAAATAATAATAAAAAAATGAAAAGGAAAACCAAAATAGAAAAATATGTACAAAAGGTGTATCTAGGATTTGTCAGGAGAAATACCTCTTGAGATCTTGGCCATTCACTGGAAAGGTGTCTAGTTGTCCATCTAAATTCTGCAGGCGGAAAGAACTAGGACCAATTTTTTTGGCGATTAAGAAAGGTCCCAACCACAGGTTTTGGAACTTGGTATGTTCTCCTTTCCCCTCATGAGTTTTATCCCACTTGAGGACAAGATCACCCACCTAAAAAAATTTGTCCGAGGTAGAACTCGAATCAAACCAGCTTTTGACAATATGTTGATGCTGATCCAGTTTTTGTTTAGCTTGAGCTCTTACCTCCTCTAACTTTAGAAAAGCATTAATCCGACTTTCCAAGGGAGGAAAATCTTCTTCCTGAACTTTCTGGGATAGTTGCAGAGAGGGAAGCAAAACATAAATGGAAACAACATTTACAGAGAGCTAAAGATGAAATGTAAATATATGTTCCGTCCAAATTTGTGAATAAATTACCCTCCTTCTAGTGCCATTTGTTAACGGGTGAAAATGAATGTCCGTCAATTGGAAGAAAGAATCTGGTCTGGGGTTGTCTACATAACCCAAGCCGTTTGGTATAACTCGTTCTGCCGGGTTTAATGGCTCTGTTGGCCAATCTAAAAGTCCTAGAAGAAACAAATAAAAGAAACAAAAGAGATAACTATTAAATAACCACTTAATATATATATGTATATATATACATATAATTATTGTAGATAGTATTTAAACAACAGATGTGCCTATCTTAGTTATGTGCATGATATACAAGTTGCAAGTTTTAATCTAAGCTCACAAAAATCTGTATGAATATGGTTGCTTTAACAAAATCAGATAAAGAAAGCACATAAGCTATTTTTTGTTTTCTCCTAATTAATCTAAAATTAAATAAAAATATAATATGAAACAGAAGTATGTGGACTGTTAAAGCTAGACCATATATTAGAGTTTCAAAGACAAAAAAATGATGAAAAGAAATAAACTAACCTATTAATGAATTGATTGGCATGCATCCAAACATCTGTATCATTATAAAATTTCCATCCAGCCTGTCCAAAGGATAAACCTGCAATGGAAACTGTTCGGAATAAATGCAAAACAATATATTGACTATTTGAATTTTAATGACAGAACAATGATATGCAAATAATCACTGTGATATTTGTGATTCCAAGCAATTAAATTTAAGATAAATCTAACTGTAACAACATGCTTTTAATCATTCAACAAAATTAAAGAAAAATCTTATCATTTGGGTTGAACGAATGATCACTCTTTTCAATATTTGAAGCATCAAAATGTGGACGATATTTTAAAGAAATTATCCCAATGCCATAATAAATTGTGAAGACTAAATCTATCAACAACTATTGATTTATTAGGATAAACAAACCATAAATGAAAACAACATTTGCAGAGAGCTAAAGATGAAATGTAAATATATGTTCCGTCCAAATTTGTGAATAAATTGTCCACCTTCAGCTCCAGGCCCAGATGCCATGATTACAAAAAATACGAGTATTTAAAGGGTTTAGAAAAGCTAGATGTCTTATCTTGTGGGATAAGATTAAATATCCACAATGATCTGCTAATTACAAAATAGAGGGGAATATAACCACTCCATATCACACTAAATCTCTAAAAACTAAAAAGAGTTTGTTTCTATTTTCACAAAAAATGAGCCACAGATATGGCTAATAAGCCCAAAAATGATTCATATCATTTGGTCACCATAAACTACTAGATATCCTGAAAGAAAAGGATGAAATGAAGAAATTCAGATATACATTTAACCAATATATTCCAAATTTTGAATAAGAATAGACTGGCTACGGAATCTGTTGATTCTGTAGCTAGTCTTATTTTAGCAACAAAATCTAATTTATTCTATAAAAAAATGTAACACAATTTAAGATAAAAAAATTTTTTTACCTTTAACTTGAAAATCAATTTGATTCACAGTATCTCTGAATTAACCACTTCTGTTACACTCTCGACATTCGTTACTATTATGTTCCCAGTCATTTTCAAATGTTTTCCTTGTCTATGAACAATGGACTTTAGCCTATGATTTTCATCCGTTAGTGATTCGACCTGAACAATAATGGTTTTGATTTGCGATTGTAAAATGGGTATGTCTGTATAATATTTATCAATCCAGAACAAACAAATTTCACACTATGAATATATGATAGCTGTTTGAGAATACCCACGGTCATGTGCCGGAACGTCTCTACTGTTGCCTATGGGTTTCTTATCAAACTTGATACCTGGAAATCCTTGACTATGCTTCAGGAAGGGTGGCAAATTATCTACAAAATTGTAAGCCTGGTCGAGATCTGGTTTGAGGGAAGGAGGGTCTTCTTCGACCAAGAATCTCTCGATATCTGAATCAGAGCTCTCATGGATCTCGATCATTTTGATTGAGCTCGCATGAGAGTTTGTTTTATTTCGTAGTTTCCTTGAGATTAACCTACCTGCCCTTTTATTTTTAAACCCCAAATCCATGTCACCTTTAGATGGTTTGCACGTAGACCTATTTGCATTCTTAGTAGAGGCATTAGGATGGGCGTGTTGTTCATGGATCTACTCAGCATATTTTGGTTTGGGTATAGGCTCACTGAGGATGGCCATAACATAGGATTTTGTAGATGAAGGAACTGCTCTGTCAGTGGCAGGGACTATGGTTTCTCCTATCATGGGTTTATCAACCTCTACAATGTTGGATGTAATGAAACCATTTTGGGTTAGGAAGGTGTTCCAATCATCATTTTGTAACTTCAACTGATGAACCAACAATATATTTATCAAACCGTGATGAAACATGATGGAATTCAAACGTTGTCTCTTATACCTTTTCGCCATTTTATACATGCTTCTCCACAGATAATAGGGCATATTTAACTCAAACCTGATGAAATTCATTAACAAACATATGTGATATAGGAAAACAAAACCAAAGAAACTCTCACATGTCACGAATTGTCTCAGGATTGCTAACAAACCATGCCACTGGGTTTTCAACAAGGACACAGGCATACCTTTATCACAGTAGTTGATTTTCCTATATGTGAAGAACAGGCTCCACGGAACCTCCTCGACCTTGGTGTTTTTAAACAATTTATGTCTGCTCAATGGAAGACTTGTTTCTTGACCTAAAAATTCCTCTGTGACCTCGACTTGAATGTCTCCTACCTTGGCTCAGCAGCCATCAAAAGAAAGGGAAAATTCCTGAGCAGTTCGCAAGTTAAAACCCTAAAAATTCTCAAGAAAAACAAGCCAGCCTTGACCCTTAAGATCCTCCCTTGCATCATCACATAGGATTAGGGTTTGTGAGACATTGGGTTCAATCCTGAAGACTAGGGCCATGAGGATTCCAAAGACAGACAATAAAACACAACGAGTATGGAAGGTTTCTAGTATAATACTACAACGATATTTCAGACCCAAAACTCATCAATACCCTAGCGCGTATGAACATAGGTTCTTCAATACCAAATGAAAGGATTTCTGTGAAATGAATGCTAGGAGTACATGCGAAACCTGAGACTTAGATCTAAGTGATGGGCTTATCGTTGTCGGACTGCGACCTCCCACAGGGTATAGGCCACGACCAGGTTCATTAAAACTATATCATTGCACAACAAAGTGGGGTTGGTTTCTAAAGTTTTAGGAGAGGAAAATTTTTGAAAACCAAAGTGTAGTGACAAGGATAGTCATGACGAAGAGCCACAAAATATATATCATGGTTTAAATCAAATGGATCCTTGGTGTTTCAAATAAAAATTCTTTAGGAGTCAATAAAGAAGATGAGCTTCATAGCAGGAAACAAAAACCTTTATTAACAAAAATTGTAGAGCCATCCAACTTTCATAAGCTTTAGATAAAGCGATAATACAATCATAGGTTTTAATTCTTCGTTCATGCTTTCAGTCATGAACGAAGCATGAAAATGAAAACACTAGGAATAACTGAAACATCATATTCGCAGTTTCAAAAAAAATGCTTATGAAAAACAATAATCGTATGACCCCAGGTAGGCAGCTACATAATTTATTATTTGATGCTTAAAAAAGTTGAAAATATGTAGGGATGCCAATAGATTTTTAAAGTATGGTAGGTTCATTGGTGATGATAAAGTGAAAATACTGAGATTTCTAGGTGGATTGCCAGCCTTTTATAAGGAAAATATCGAGTATGATGAACCCAAGACCTTGACTGAGGCCATCAGGAAGGATAAATGCATGTATGAGCAAGGCTAGGGAAGAGAATCCCTACAAAAATCTTGGAAGGACAAGAAGAATGCGAAGTCTGATCAGAGGAGGAAAGGATTCAAACCTCCCTTCAATAGGAATGAGCCTAATAGAAATCATCAAGATCAATATGCTAAGGGGGATTCCACAAAGGAATATTCATTTGGAAAAAGGGGAAGACCACCAATATAATGTTGGGGATGTAAGGAAGATCACCTATACAAGGATTTTCCACACAGAAAGGATAGAGTGAAGACTGTGAACAACATCCAATAGGCTACAACAGTCGGAGATATGGGAAGAATCTATGCATCTTTAAATGATCGACAAGAAGAGTATCAGTCCAATATGATCGAGGTGGAAGGTAAGATCATAAATCAGCCTATTTCTATTTTGATTGATTCAGGAACAAGTCATTGTTACATTGATCCTAATATAGTGGATAGATTACGTTTGGAGAAAAGTAATCTTGGAAAAGCAAGTTTGGTTCAGTTAGCCACTGGAACCAAAAGAAGAATCCATGATACGGTCAAAAGTTGTTCCATAAGTATTAATGGAGTGAATACTAGTACTCATCTAAATATCATACCATTGGGGTCTTATGATGTTCTTATTGGGATGGATTGGTTGTACAAGCATCATGCTGTACTAGATTGTTATAAAAAGACATTTACATTTCTTGATGGAGATGGAAAACATAGCACTATGAAAGGAGTTCCAAGACCCATCTCTATAAGGGATATTTCGACCTTATAGCTAAAAAGATGTTTTAGAAAAGGATGTCAACTGTATGAAGCTCATGTGGAGGATGAAGTTGATACAAAGGGGATAAGACTTGAAGACTTCTCAGTGCTACAGTAATTTCAAGATTTATTCCAAGAAATACTTAGATTTCCACCAAGGAGGGAGATAGATTTCTCAATTGATTTAGTGCCAGGAGCTTCCCCGATGTCGAAAAAACCTTACAAAATGAGCACACCAGAGTTAAAATAATTACAAATGCAGTTGGATGAATTGTTGAAGAAAGGGTACATACGTCCAAGTGTTTCACCTTGGGGAGCACCAATACTTTTTGTCAAAAACAAGGATGGAACCTTGAGGCTATGTATTGACTTCTGACAACTGAGCAAGTACATTATAAAGAACAAGTATCTGCTACCCCGAATTGATGACCTCTTTGATCACCTAAGAGGAGCAAAGATATTTTCAAATATTGACCTGAGGGAAAGATACCATCAGGTAAGAATCAAGGAAGAAGACATTCATAAGACAACCTTTAGGACTAGGTATGGGCATTATGAATTTGTAGTGGTGCCATTTGGACTGACCAATGCACCAACTGTCTTCATGTGCTTAATGAATGACATATTCAGAAATTATTTGGACAAGTTTGTCATAGTATTCATGGATGACATACTTATCTATTCTAAGTCTGAAGAGGAACATGAACATCACTTGAGATTGGTATTGCAAGTATTGAGAGAACATCAGTTGTATGCCAAGTTGAGTAAGTGTTTTTTTTATCAAAAGCAGATCCATTACTTGGGACACATTATTTCAGAGCAGGGCATAGTAGTAGATCCATAGAAGATCGAAGCCATTAGAGGATGGCCAACACCAAGAAATGTGTCAAATGTTAGATATTTTATGGGATTAGCTGGCTACTACTGAAGGTTCATAGTAGGGTTCTCTAGGATTTCTCATCCAATCAGTTCTTTGCAAAAGAAGGGAACTAAATTTGAATGGACACTCAAGTGTGAAAAGAATTTTAATATGTTGAAGGAATTATTTACTAGTGCACCTGTGTTAAATATTGCTGACCCAAATGAAAGTTTTGTGGTATGTACAGATGCTTGTAAAGAAGGACTTGGGGGATTCCTCATGCAAAATGGACATGTCAATGGATATGAGTCCAAAAAGCTTAAGGAACATGAGAGGAACTATGCCACGCATGACTTGGAACTTGCTGCCATTGTTCATGCCTTGAGGAGGTGGAGGCATTATCCCAATGGGAATAAATTTGAATTAAGGACATACCACATTGGCCCGAAGTATCTTTTTGAACAACCGACCTTGAATTCCAGGCAAAGAAGATGGCTAGAATTTTTAAGTGAATATGACTTCGACATCAAGAATATCAAGGGAAAGGAGAATAAAGTTGTTGATGCACTTAGTAGGAGAATGCATCTCATGCATTCTACTATTGTCAGTATGCATCAGTAAGACTTGAAGAGAAGAATTTTAGATGGTCTTTTTACATATCATTATTACCTACAAGACATCTCGATTACCAGAAAACAATTACAACAGCTAATATTGTAGAAATTTTCATGAAGGAAATTGCTAGGTTGCATGGGATACCTAGGACAATTGTCTTAGACAGATATATGAAGTTTACCTCCAATTTCTAGAGGGGATTGTTTAAAGGATTTGGCACAAATCTAAACTTTAGCACAACATATCATCCCCAGACACATGGGCAAACAGAGAGAGTCAATCGAATAATTGAAGACATGCTGAGAATGTATGTGATGGATAAGCCATCTAAGTGGGAATATTACTTACACTTGGTTGAGTTTGCATATAAAAACGAGTATCAAGATTCATTGAGAATGAGCCCATTTGAAGCCTTGTATGGTAGGAAATTAAATAATCCAGTGAGCTGGAATAACCCAACAGATAGATTGGTACTTGGGTTGGAGTTGCTCAAGGACATGAAAGACCAGGTGGTTAAGATGATGCAGAATTTAAAGGCAGCTCAGGATAGACAAAATTTTTATGCAGACAAGAACATGACAACTAGAGAATTTAAATTAGGGGAGCATGTACTTTTGAAAGTGAAGCCCAAGAAAATCTCTTTGAAATTGGGCAGTTGTACAAAGCTGGCAGCCATATTCTGTGGTCCATTTGAAATATTGGATAGAATAGGGTCAGTTGCATACATGCTTGCATTGCCTGCTTCCATGAATGTGCATAATGTATTTCATGTATCTTTACTAAAGAAATATGTACATGATCCTAACCATGTTATTGATTAGCATCTGATTCAGATAGAGATAGAGGGAGACTTTTAGGTTCAACTAGTGTCGGTATTGTACAGAAAAGTCAAAATGCTCTAGAATTGAGTTATAGAACTGGTAAAAGTTCAGTGGACCTACTACGGTCCTGAAGATGCTACCTGGGAGCATGAAGATTCCATGCAGGAAGACTACCCACAAATTTTTGAATAAATTTGATATTTTGATCTCTATTTTGTATATGCACTGAGTACAATGCCAAAATAATGGGTAGGGGATGTAACACCCTAGGTTTCGAAGCCCCATTTTAAATAATGTATTGTTACAATGATGAGAGGCCTAAGTGCCCAAACAATTATTAAAGGGAAAGTATGCCATAGAAATGTAATGTTTTGATCATTATTAATAATAAACACATCGCTGGCTGCTAGACGGACAATGACTAGAGTTATAGGGGGCTATGATTCCACAAGAGAGGGAGATTGAGGGACTAAGTGTTTATTTCCTATTTTTTTAATTACTCTTTTTGTCTAAGGGAGGGGATCGGTTACGTGAGCTTCTTGGGGAAGGCCAGGAGGTTCTTGTTTCCCCACGAGGTTACTTAAAGCCGCCTTTGGTTTGATGGGGGGGTTCAACTGATGACTTGTTCACTGATTTCTCATTCACTCACTCATTTTTCCCTCACACACTCCCATGCACCCCCTGACCCATTCATTGACCCATCCTCACTTGCATCTTGGCGTGGAAAATGAAATGATGCTACTAAAGAATTAGCCACATGATAGTTGGTTGTAGTGGTCACTGGTGTGATCCAGCCATGACCCGGGGCCTGCATGTCTGAAATGCAATTTCCTGCGTCATTTTTCTCACAATTGCGAGTCCTGAGAGTCCCATCATTGATATCCTGGATCAGTTGTGTTGGAGGCCCTGAAAATAAAGGAGAAGGACTACTTAAGGGACTACGTGGCATAGAAGCGTGGAGGTCCAGTCTCTTGGGGCGGTACAGGCCAGGTAGAAGAGATCTGGGTACTTGGATTGTTGTTGGTGTCAGGAAACCTGTGAGAGATTGATAGCTGATTGGTTTGGGAACCCAATTATGCTTTGGAACCATCCTTGTGGATTCGTAGCCTTGGCTCAAGGATGACACTACTGTTGAGATTTGGAGTAGTCCTATCTATGATTGGTTGTAAATTCCTTGGTCCGTAGCCAGTCGATGTCATCTTTCATAAAGATAAGTGCTCTCTGTCCTGATATTAATATCTGTGTATGAATGTATTCCACTATGTAATTTAATTATCATTTAAACGTATATGAATGTATTTCCACTGTGCATATTTAATTATCATTTAATATAATCTTTATATTATGCATACTTGCTGGATATTGCTGTGCATGTCATTAATTATGTTATATTATGCATCCTTAATATATAAAGAAGGTATTGGCATGAGAAAAAAGTCTGAGGGTGGGTTTGCAGGTAGCATACCCAGGCTTGTGGCTGGCTGGGTATGTTATAGAGAGGGATTGGAAAGTCATGAGGAAGAGGTAGAGGATCTTTGGGCTATGGAGTAGATTGAGGAAATACTACACGCAACATATGAAAGGAAGAAATCCGGTCCAAGGGAAGGAACATAAGGTAGAACTCGCATCCATATCAGTGTCAGTGTGGAACCCATAATGACATGTGTGGCTAATAAACCAGAAAGAACACCACCATTTAGACAACCACATTTTAGTGGAAGAAAGACAACAAAAGGTTTATCTAAACAAGGGGAAACAACTAGAGGATCCAGTTCAGAAATTAGTAGTCAAATATCTACACCGTGCAGAGGTAATAGTTCATCACAGTTCAAGATGGAAGGACATGATCCAACCATTAGGTTACTATAATTTTTGGGAGAGACATATGAGGACCCTGCAAAGAATTTGTTCATCTACGAGAATATCTTGGAAGCAAATAAGATCACATATAAGGATACACAACTTGCGCAATTAGCTATCATGATAAGAGATCGTGCACCAGACTGGTACATCATCCTAGCTGTAAATAGTCTCACTGTTACCAAATTTGAAATAACCATAGAGACAAAAAAAGGGTCAAAATCAAGCAGAGGCTTTGCAGGAAACATTACAGCTGGAAGAGAGCCATTATCAAAAGACAGATCCAAAAATAGAGGAGGTAAAGGAGGATATGAGGAAACTTACATTTCAACTGAACCAAAATAAAGGAAAAGAGGAAAGAGAAGTTGTTTGGTGTACCACATGTAGGACATAAGGATACCATAAGAATTAATGTCCAACTTTCGTGCAATATATGGAAATAGGAGTACCAAACCATTTTCTAATAGGAGGACCATGGTGCGAGATATGTAAGACACATGTGCATGATGCATATCATTATCCCACGAAGCAGAAGTATCAAACAGTACCCAAGAGTTCATATTGCAATTTTTGCAAGTCATTGGGACATAATGATAAAGATTGTAGGACAATGGAGTTGATGAGGGAAAGAACCTCAGATACCTATAGGGTGCAGGAAGAAATGAAGACAGGTAAAATTTCACCTCATTTTAACCAGGTACCACCTCTATAAAACGCTGCACAATAGTAGTATAACACTTTGTAGCCACAATATAACAATTCACAACCACAATATAACCCTGCACAATATAATTAGGTGCCTCAGTAAAACGCACCACGAGGAGATCGAAATTGGTACATAGGTGGAGGATGAGGTAGAGGAGGATTTGGAAGAGGCAAAGGTATAGTAGTGTGTGAAAAATTCCAACATCCAGGACATTATGCAAGAGAATTTCCACTTCCACCAACGACATGTATGTACTGTCGCACAGAAGACCATGATACATATTTTGGAAAAAATTGAAGAAAAGAGGAACCATAACAACCAGAATGTTCAGTGGATCTCTGTAGAAGCCAAGGAAGATGGAAGAAATATCAACATAGTCACATGAGGAGGTGCTAAGACAGGAACTGATGCAGTGAGACAAGATCCAGCACAACACCAATGGGTGAAGAAGAATACTAAAACACAGAAGCAATTTGATGCACGAAAATAAAATGAGACATTCAAGGAGGTCAGACATGAGTTCCTCAAACAAGATGTTGTGTCTATATCAACTACGCAACATACTTAGAATGTATCAACGTACAATATTCGTTCATCAATGAACCACACCAATGAAGCACAACCGTTAGGGAAGGTAAGTACCATAAAAAAAATTCTTCAATCCTGTGTTAAGCTACTGAATGATCCATTATCTGTTCAAATTTTGCAAAATATGTTAGGAATATATAACAGAGAGGTAGAGGGGAATTTAGATCAGAAAACAATCAATCACCTCCATACAAGAAGGAGGACAAACAGGGAATTCCAACTGAATTCTAGTGTTGGAGATTTCAATATGGGCGATATTATACTGGACTTACGCTTCGAAGTAAATGTGTTACCCAAGAAGACATGGTAGTGTATGGGATATCCCACACTAGGATATTCACATGTCTAGTTGAAGTTAATAAATCAACACAGAGTTCTACCAATTGGAAGTCTTAAAGGGGTGACAATATATTTGGATGGAGTGTGCGCTAAGGTAGACTTTGAAGTAATAGAGATTGTAGATGGAACAACACCATATCCATCATTGTTTGATTTGGATTGGGATTTTGATAAAGAAACCATATTTAATTTGAAGACAATAAAAATGACATTTGAATCAGGAGAATACATAGGCATTGTGTCATTAGATCCATCATAAGGGGAAAGGTACTCAGCTAGAGAAGCATCACATCATGTGCTTCTGAATTATATATAGGTCTGTATAATTGACAACAGAGATTACATGAAGTCTCCATAAGAAGGTGCGCAAGAATAGACTGCGCAGTAAGATGGGTTGGTACAGAGATAAGGGAACCTCCCATTTTTCATGGGGTAAATGATTTAGAATAATTTTTGTAACACTCTGAAGAGGAAGTAGGATAAAATAATATTCTCTTAACCCTATATATTTCACTCAAGGATACACCTGCAATATGGTGGGGTGCACATAAAGAAACAATTTAGGATTGGTACCAATGTAAATGATTACTACACATTAGATTTGGCACAGAACAGGGAAGTAATAAAATGAAAAGGTATGATGGGAAAGGAACACCGACAGAACAATTGGAGAAGTGTAGGACACATTGGAGGATGACACCACCAGAGGAATGGCCTCATCACTTCATTCATACATTGGAAGGAATTTCATAAAACTGGTATGTAGACCAGGAAATGCACAGAGGAACTATAGAATGGACAACATTACAACATAATTTTGTAGTAACCTTCTAATTTGAACATGAGAACCTAAACATTGATTTAGCACTAAAACAAATAAGAGGGGTGATATTTATTGATGAACTAGAGGTTGAAATCATAACATAGAATCAACAATAGAACATATATACAGTCAAGGAACTACTGTCATGATGTCATGTGGAAGAAGAGGCACTAGATGAGGATGACATGTGCAATATTCAGATTACAAAAATTGAAGGAGAAAGAGAGGTGGAAGTTTCATCTTTGGATTCAGAAGTATTTGTTGCACCTATAAAAGTGAAGAAAGTCAACATTGGGACCACTGATAACCCTAAAATGGCAAGTATTGGGGACTATTGAGATGAAAAAATGGTAGAGAGCATAACATAGTTACTACGTGAATACAGTGACTTGTTCCCCACAACCTTTACATAGATTAAAATCATAGAAGGAGATCTAGGAGAGATGAAGATACCTCTCAAACCTGAGGCAAGATCTGTCAGAAAGAGACCTTACAGACTGAATCCAGTGTATAAGCAGAAAGTGAAGGATGAAATTGATAGAATGTTTGAATATGGTATCATAGAACCAATAGAGGAATCTGGATGGATAATCCCTATGGTAGTGCAAGAAAATAAGCAAGTGGGGATAAGGATCTGTGTAGATTTGAGAAAATTGAATGATTCTTGCTTACATGACCCTTTTCCTACTCCTTTCATAGATGAAGTCTTAGAGAATGTGGGAGGACAAGAATAATCTTCATTTACAGATGGATTCTCAGGTTACCATTAGATCAATATATCTCCAGAAGACATGTATAAGACACATTTTTCCACAGAATGGGGATCCTAGCAATACACAATCATGCCTTTTGGGCTGAAGAATGCACCAACCATATTTTCAAGAGTAGTAATAGATTCCTTTAAAGAATTCATACATAAATTTTTAGAAGTATATATGGATGACTAGACTGTATACACTCAGTTAAAATATCATGTAGAAGTATTAAGGCCAACGTTAGAAAGATGCAGACAATGTCAGATATCATTGAATATAAAGAAATGCATTTTCAGGAAACCTTTTGGAATATTGTTGGGACATATAGTATGTAAACAAGGATTTCTAATAGATCATGGTAATATTGAATTCATTGTTAATTTACCACCACCAAAATTAGTGCATCAATTGAGAGAAACACTAGGACATACAAGATATTATAGGAAATTCATAAAAGGGTATGCACAGATTAATGCACCCATGGAAAAAATGATAAAGAAGGATATCATATTTCAGTGGAATGAGGTCTGTCAACAAGGGTTGGATACATTAAAATAAAAAATGGTCACAAAACCTATTATATATGCATCATGTGCATGTAGATGCATCAGTCATAACACTTGGAGAAATTTAGGTGCAACCAGGAGCAGGGGATTTAGACCATCCTATAGCCTTTGCAAGCATAAAATTTTCAGAATCAGAGAATAATTACAACACGACAGAAAGAGAAGGCTTAGCCATGGTATATGCACTTCATAAATTCAAACATTATTTGTTGGGAAAACATTTTAAGATGTTCACAACACATTCTGCCCTAAAATATTTAGTCAACAAGCCAGTGTTGGGGGGGAGGATCTGTAGATGGCTGTTGTTATTTCAAGAATTTGATTTTGAAGTGATAATCAAAACAAGGAAGCTGAATGAATGAAATGATCATCTGTCAAGCGTCACTAATGGAGAGGAACCTACCAATTTGGAAGACAAATTCCCTGATGCGCAGTTGTTCTCAGTACAAATAGATGATGAATATTTTTTTGATATTATTGAATACTTGAGCATAGGGATTGTGCCACAAGAATTTAGCACTACACAGAAGAATAATCTGGTAGTTAGAGATGCATACTATCAAATGAAAGGCCTAGAATGGGCACATACAACATTTTGAGAAGGTGTGTTATAGAACATGAAAGGCCTAGAATGGGCACATACAACATTTTGAGAAGGTATGTAATAGAACATGAAAGGCCTAGAATTTTGGTAGAATCTCATGAGGGAATAGCTGGAGGAAATTATGTAGGAAAAACTACCACATAAAAGGTATTTCATGCAGGACTATGGTGGCCAACAATTCATAGATATGTTAAGGATTATTTCCATAAATGTGATGTCTATTAGAGGGTTGGTAAACCTGACAAAAGGGATGATATGCCTTTGAGACCACAAGTAACTTTGTAGGTATTTGAAAAATGGGATGTAGACTTTGTTAGGCCAATCCATTCACCAACAAAAAGGTTAGGAGCAAGATATATCATTACTGTGACATAATGCTTAACAAGATGGGTAGAACCAACACCAGTCAAAGACTACAGAATAGAGATAACATCACACTTCTTGTTTGAGAAAGTGATCACCAGATTTGGATGTCCAAGAATCTTGATGAATGACCAAGGTACTCACTTTATCAACAGTACTATCAGGGATATGAATGAGGAGTTTGATGTTTATCATCAAAAGAGTACACCATACCATCCTGAGGAAAATGGAACAATAGAATCCTTCGATAAGATCTTGGAGAACTCTCTGACCAAGATCTACAATGTCAACAAAGATGATTGGGATTTGAAAATACCAGTAGTACTATGGACATACAGGACTACATGCAAGAAATTGACAGGAAATACACCATTTAGATTCGTGTATGGGGAGGAAGCAATAGTACCATTAGAATTTTTGGTACCTACTCTATGCATAGCAGAAATCACCAACATGATAGAAAGAGGTGCAGTGAAGGAGAGGTTGAATCAACTAATGGAAATGGAAGAAGATAGGCTCCTGGCAAGATTTCATCAAGAAGTACAGAAAGAAAGAGACAAATCTTGGCATGAAAAACATATCAAGAGGAAGAGTTTATGTAAGGTAGTGAGAGAGGTATTAGGGGGCCCCAGAGGGCCCATAGTAATAATAGTGGAGGCCATTCAATGTAAGGTGGACTAGGTCAGCTATATTATTAAATAAGACTCACTATGGTAGTTAGATATAATCAATGTAAGAGAACTTCTTAGAAGGTTCTACTTTTAGAAGATTCCTCCTCTAGAATCTTATTAGGTGATGGTAGCACTATATAAAGGGGTTCAAGCAATGTAATGGGATATGAAGAGAAATATTTTATTTGGAGCGGTAGCTCAATAGGAGGATGCCCCCTCGAAGAGGCAAGTGAACAGGAGAGGATCCCTTCCATAATAGGATCCATTGTACGGTGTTTCCCTACCTCAAGGGTTTGATAGTAATAAATGATATTTTGCATATTCTTCTTGTATATCTGTTGTGGTGCTTTTTTATTTAGTATTTGTTTCTTAACAAGTGGTATCAGAGAACTTTCCTTGGCATACATTGTGGGCAAATATTTTTTATTTTTGCAGATTTTTTTTCGGAGAAGAAAAAAGAGGGCCGCGACATTCCATAAATTTTAGTTGTATTTTTGTGGAAAATTTGTAGAAACAGGTTGTATATCTGATTTCCTCTCAGAAAAACACCCAATTTGAAAAACACAATCATCTGAAACGGAGTCTGGGAAGTCAAGATATTGAAGTTTTAAAATCTGCAAATTTTCAGGGTTTTTTCCGTGGACAATGTCGCGATTTTACTTTATTTATGTAGTAGATGGAGGCCAAATTTGCCCAAACAAATTAAATATCTGAGTTCCTCCCATAATTTCACCCAATTTCAAAAAACAAATCATCCAAAATGGAGTCCGAGAAGTGAACTTATGAGCATTTTAAATTCGATAGGTTTTTAGGGTTTTTCTAGAAAAAGCCGTGATTTTTTGTCGTAAGTGATTGTTCTATTTTTGGGTATTTTCATGATAGTTGTGGGAATGAAGAGTTCATAGGGTGTTCATATGGATATTTTCTCTCAAATCCTCAAATAAATTCTTGAAGCATTCAAATCCCAATTGTATGACACATTGGATGCTAGATTGCATGACCTTGGAGATGGCCTCAATGATAGTTTTCGTAGTATTCAAGATTCATTAGATAGCATGCATGAGACATTTCTTATGGCAGACATCAGGGATGAATATAATCAAGAAATATATGCTTGGTATGATTTTGAGGCCGATTGTGATGATTGGTATATGGATAGTTTTCATTTCTGGGATGACAACCACTTTCATGTTTTATTTGATGACTCTACTCCACCTTCTGAAGAGAACATCAATGTCCCACATCAGGAGCTAGTTACCAACATCTAGCCTACATATTCTACAATGGTATTGTTCCTTCCAGATTCATATTTGATCATATCCCACTATGTGGATGAATATTCTTATTTGGATCCACATGATAGGTGTCAGTATTGGGAGCATCATTTTCAGTTGGTTATTGGGTGCCGATATCTTCCATGTGGGGTTCACATGAGAAATTGGACATGGGACCCTAATTTACAATGGCGGTTGGACTACTTCAGTATGGTGGCTACCATTTCTCAATGGGACTCTGGTTCTCTAGTCTAATTCATCACTATGGTCCACACTTATCCATGGGACCCTGGTATATGTATATCAAGCATTGAGGACAACGCTTTCATAAGGGGGATGGAATGTAAGGTAGCTAGAGAGGTATTGGCGGGGGGAAGAGGGACCATAGTGATAATAGTGGAGGCCGTTCAATGTAAGGTGTTATATGTCCACTATATTATTAAATAAGGCTCACTATGGTAGTTAGATATAATAAATGGGTAGTTAGATATAATAAATGTAAGAGGACTTCTTAGAAGGTTCTACTTCTAGAAGATTCCTCCTCTAAAATTTTCTTAGGTGATGGTAGCACTATATAAAGGGGTTCAAGCAATGTAATGGGATATTAAGAAAAATATTGTATTTGGAGTGGTATCTCAATAGGAGGATTCCCCCTCGAAGAGGCAAGTGAACAGGAGAGGATCCCTTCCATAATAGGATACATTGTATGGTGTTTCCATACCTCAAGGGTTTGATAGTAATAAATGATATTTTTCATATTTTTTTATATATCTGTTGTGGTGATTTTGTATTCAGTCTTTGGTTTTTAACAGTTTCAAGGAAGGAGACCTAGTCTTCCTCTATGACAATAATTTTTTTTAACATCTTGGTAATTTTAGAATGTATTGGCTAGGGCCCTATGAAGTGAAGACTGTTGTAGATGGGGGATCTATACAACTAAAGGATATGGCAGGAACAAAACTCAAGGGAATGATCAATGGTAGTTGAATGAAACTATATAGGGACAGTCGATCTCCTGAATCTTGAAAGTTCCATCGTAGTGGGACATGCATGTACATAGTGTAATATAGTAGAATCTAGGACAAAAAAATGACAAAAAGATATAAAAAGGAGAAAAAGAGGGAAAATAAATAAAAAAATAGAAAAGAAAGAAAATACAAAAATACTGGGAAAAGTTGTGCACAGTAATTATCACGATAGACATCAGAAGACCCTGCGCAGTAAAAGGTGAATTCGGTGAAAATGCATGAAAAAAGTGAAAAGTGAACACGACCTAGTATATAAAAGGAAGAAAGAACATAGTATTCAACACTTAGAAAAATTTGGAGCTCAAAGCGAGAAAGAGAATATGTTCCCTAGTTACTAATTGACGAATTTGCAAGCCAAGTTGTGAAACATGGAAAATATGACTCCACCAAAGTTTGGGTCACCAGGACATCTTGTAGAGATTACCTGATAGGGCCAAAGGTGCAAGGAACGAATGTAGCAACTGAATAATATAGTTGAGTGTTATCACTGGAATTTCATCCACAAATGGTTACAGGAATCCAACATCTTCAAACACCCATTAATTCATCCATGGCCCATAAAATGCATTTCCAAAGGGCACAAAGCTATACAACTAGTTAAAAAATTAGCATGCGCTAAAGATACAAAGGCAATGCACGCACATGCGACAGTCGAATAATGCCGGAAAAGCGCATATGCACCTGATGTGCGACTATGGATGGAAAAAGTCGTGCACACCTCAGAACGACACAGTTATGATTTTGGTCGGCATTCCACTCACTTCTGGTTCATCTCCCAAGTTGATTTGACACCCAAATCTGAGTTGAATCCGAGTGGGGGGTTGGTCAAAGACCTAAGGGTGCCTTAAAGAGCCCCTTGTTCAAGACTGGTTTAATAATGCCTCGAAGATTTTCTATAGAAAGAGGCCATGGATGCACTATATTTTCAAGGAATTCATTTGTATTGTTATGTTGCCTATATTCTCTTGGAGGATCCTCTTTCCTCATCAAGAGAATACAAGCACCATTTCATTTAGCCATTCACATCACCTCTTGAGTGAATGAGCTTTGGATTTCTTCACCATTTCCTTTTAGTTTTCTACTTGTAAGAGGAGATCAATTTTTGGGGGTTCAAGAGCCCTCCCTTGGAGGAAGACGGGACCCATAAGTCCCCCTTTCTCTTTGGTGTTTTCCCAATAATACAACTTATCCATTGGTGGCATGCATGTTGTTTAGTTTTTGTTCTATTTCCCTTATGCACTCTAGTTTAGTTTCTTTTATTTTTATTAGTTTAGTTCTTTGTTTATTTCTTATTCTTAATGTTTCTAACTCTTGCATTAACTGTTGTCTTGTCCAACTAACCCAACTAGACTTGTAAGTGTCCTTATTTTGCTCACTTAGATGACGAAAGGGATGCAACAGATTGGCGACTCCACTGGGGATTGGTATCAATTTCCCCCCCATTTGTGTTGTTTGAGCACTTCATTTTGGTTTATTTAACTTGCAGGAACCATAATCGGCCCATGCCTACCTACAAAAAGATAAAATTCAGAGCCGAGTTGAGAGAATTTCATCCAAAATTTCCTTCACGGCCATGTAACAGAAAGTGCGTAGGTTTTTTAACCCACAGGCGCGTCTTTCGAGCACGTGAGCCAAAACCACTTTGTTTCTCAGCGCATTCTATGCACTGTGCCAAAAAGGCATTTTTAATTTGCGCATTGGCACCTAATGCGCCCCTGTCTACTCTGTGACCCACACATCTATCCAAAAAATCATACATTATGCCTCCTCCATCGGTCTACCACATCAGTTACACCAACGGAGCTATCCGTTGGACACATAATCTCTCTTCGGACGCTTGGGACCTCTGCGGTTGAACACCTCTACAGGTGGTAGCACCATATCTATATCATCCTAGAAGACCACCCCACTATATGGGTATCAGAGTATAATCTATGGCATCTGATGCCACACCCATGCAGCCTTGACCGTGAAATAATGGCCACCCTCCCCACCACCATGGCGAACCAAAATCATCACCCACCGCCTCAGTCGCGGGTCTCGCAAAATAGGTGCATCTGATAGAACTCTAGGGTGCAACATGGGCACCCTCTCCAAAAAACATGCTACCAAGATGGATCCAAAGGCAAACTCCCCTATGCCATCAAATTGACACCTATTGAGCTGCCCCACCATATTGGCGTGTAGCATCAAGCCCCAAGAAAAATGCTCCCCCCCAGTGCCCTCTCCATGATCCTCAGTTGATCCCCATTGATCCGCTGAGTCACGAGAGATCCACAAACTCTCACAAACATCTATGCAACACATCGATGCACCAGGGCATCCATCACCCCAATACTCACCACTGAATCCGGCATGAAGTCCTCTCCTGAACAATATGTCTAGGATAGGTCAAGCAATTGACCATCTCTAGGTACCACAGGCTCAACAGGTAGAAGGGTTTCCCGAAAAGGGAGTCCAGTCAAAAAATATACATCCTTTGTAGAAAATAAATCCAGGTGTTCACCTCGAACGATGAAACACTGCAGATCCGAACTCCACATTGAGATCAAGAACTACAACAAGTACTCATGTCCTCTCACTAGTGAGCACTCAAAAAACTTCATCATCCCACAAGATGCCAAAGCACCACGTACAGCTGGCTCCTCATCTCTCACTACCTCTCTCAGGCGTGCCCAGTCCCTCTCCCTCCAGTGGATCGACATTGTCAATCGATCGCCTGCATCCACACATAAAATATTTGATCAGCCATCACAACTCATAAAAACACCAAAATCTACAAAAAATATTAGTGTGTACACCCTTCATCTTTTCCTCAAAGGCGTGGATTTTTTCCCCACAGGTGTGCACACATGCGTCCATGTCACATCCATAGACATGCATCCTAGCACGCCTGTTCACTCCATAGTTGCACACAAGTGTGCAACTGTCAGGAACATAGACGTGCATGGATGCTCTTCTATGCTTTGCACAAGCACGCATTCCATGCACGCATGTTTTCCCCATTTGGGTGCCCCCATGCGTGGCTCTCCAAATTAAAGCCACACACTTGTGCATGTGAAACACTCTATCACCTATGCACTAGGGGGCCCACCATCACAAAACCCCCTTGTATGGCCATCCATACAAGCCCTACCCACAAAAGAAACCCTAACTATTGTGCAGGAGGATATGACCACTAACCTGAAACTTGTTGATCCTGAATCAACTGGCTCGATCTCCCAGAATATAAAAATATCTGCTCAAACCTCTCATCAATCCACTACAACAACAGGTACAAATGAGGTGGCAATGTGGGCCCTACATCTATATATAGTCCCTTTTTCCAAACTTCCATACTCAATTCCGGGAGCTCCGAACGTCCGTTTTCTGATCCATCTTCAGCCATGGGACTAGGATCCCACCACATACCTACTCACATTCCCTAGACCACCATCCATCCTTGGCCCCCGAGGATCATTTTTCTCACATCACACCCAGGTACACATGCTTATGTTCAAAATTATCAAATAATTGTTATCTGTTCTTTATCTTCAGATATTTTTCACGTCGGGTATTTGGTTTTCATGTGTGCAGGTACTTGGTCACCACAAATCAACACGGCCCTTTCAAGTATAATATCACTATTGGCATGTAATCATTCACTTTGAATATCAATTTCATCTCCCAGTCACACCCTCCAATTGTTTGCCTCTAGGGTTCCCCCATCCGCCTCTATAGTACTCACACCTCCGCTGCATTTCAGTACTGTCACCTAGTAGCACTCTTCCCCACATCAGTTGTCCCATTCATATTCCCCCTTGACACTATGACACTCATGTTTCTTTCACCCCTTAGGTCTGGGATTCCTCATAGTCTTTTCATTCTCGAGAATTAGCCACATGCTCCTTCTCCTCATTTTGCTAACTTCCCCATAATGGAATATGAAGTAATATCATCACAATTCACATTTTGAATGCACCTCCACTGTATCATTAGCTCTCCATATCATCCACCATCAGTTTGCCCATATCCATATTTTCCTCTATTCATTTTACCTAATACAGAAAACCACCTATGGGGCCCCCACCCTCCACCTTTTTTCCACGCAACTTGTGCCCTCACAGGCCAAGTCATATTGCACTGGGGCACTCGTTTCTATATTTGTACTCTCATCCCCAATTATTCTTTATTCATTTGGTAATTGTACAAAGCCTTTGTTTCCATCCATTACATAGTTTTTTGTCATCACCTTTCACGACCTTCCTTTTCCAGCAAAAGAAACCCATGTAGCCCTTGTTTGGGGCATTCATTATATTCTAATCCTATTGACATCGTCCATACATCCTGAGTATCCCACAGTCCATTTACCCCTGATCTCTTAGTTTGTCCACTTTGTCACGCCTCTGGCACATTTTAACCCTAGTCTAGTCATCCCCCTAACGCTAGATTCAGTTCCACGGTTGCTGCCACTTATCCTTCACAAATATCCCCAAACAAGGGTAGTCTTGAGTCTCCCAATATCTTGAATACGTCCATGTTCCTCATCAGTTCCTGTTTTTATCCTGTAGATTTCATGAAACCCTTTTCTTCTTGGAGTCGCATCTCCCTTTCTGTCGAGATCAACACAGTTTCCAAAAGGGCGACAGTATCTTGGCCCTCATTACCTTTATAATGAGGAGTCTCAGATGAAAGAGAGAGACCCATCATTACTCTTTGTTGTCATTGACCCCCCAGGACATTCGACTTCAACACTTTATCATGTTACGGTGGGTCTTACTTTGTGACTATTGCAGTTGTTTTTATATTTTCCGAAGACCTATGAAATTTGATAGGCTATCAATGCCTGCATATCATCGACACTTATTACAGGTGTCCTCGCCTCTTTTCAAAGTTTGTTCACCATAAGAATTGTCCTCTTCTATTATCAACATGCCCCTGAGTGCGTTGCAATCATCTACACCAACACAGCTTCAACTACTATATTACACATTTTTGAGTTACATAACATGAGTATGGGGCATGCCCACCTCGTTTGTACACAGTTTTATTTTTTCACACCTTGCAAAAGGTTTGGGTCCTACTAGTTCCCCTCTCCCTCCAATGGCTCTCTCTTGAAATTCCCCTCTACACTCTTTCTTACAACGGTACTCTCAGTAGAAGAAACATTGATGTATTTTTCCTATACGTATGCTCCTAACCTCACACGTCAGGGGGCATCTGTTATCACTGAAATTTTGTCCGCAAATGGTTATAGGAATCCAACATCTTAAAACACCCATTATTTCATCCATGGCATAGAAAATGCATTTCCAAAGGGCACAAAACTATACAGCTAGTTAAAAAATTAGAATGCGTTAAAGACACAAAGAAAACACATGCACGCGCGATAGTCGAATAATGCTAGAAAAACACATATGCGCACAATGTGCGACTGTGGACACAAAAAGACGCGCACACATCAGAACGACACATTTATGATTTTGGTCGACCTTCCAACCACTTCTGGTTCATCTCCCAAGTCGATTTGACACCCAAATTCGAGTGGGGGGTTGGTCAAAGACCTAAGGGTGCCCTAAAGAGCCCCTTGTTCACACTAAAGACTGGTTGAATAATGCCTCGAAGCTTTGCTATAAAAAGAGGCCATGGGTGCACTATATTTTCAAGGAATTCATTTGTATTGTTATGCTACCTATATTCTCTTGGAGGATCCTCTTTCCTCATCAAGAGTATACAAGCACCATTTCATTTGGCCATTCACATCACCTCTTGAGTGAATGAGATTTGGATTTCTTCACCATTTCCTTTTATTTTTCTACTTATAATAAGAGCTCAATATTTGGGGGTTCAAGAGCCCTCCCTTGGAGGAAGAGGGGACCCAAAAGTCCCCCTTTCTCTTTGGTGTTTTCCCACTAATACAACTTATCCATTGGTGGCATGCATGTTGTTTATTTTTTTTTCTATTTCCCTTATGCACTCTAGTTTAGTTTCTTTTATTGTTATTAGTTTAGTTCTTTGTTTATTTCTTATGCTTGATATTTCTAACTCTTGCATTCACTGTTGTCTTGTCCAGCTAACCAAACTGGACTTGTAAGCATCCTTATTTTTCTCATTTAGGTGACGAAAGGGATTCAACATCGAGCTCGAGGATGTTACCACCTTGGACCCATAATATGTTAGTCCAACATAGGTCAAGGAAGAGCTTCCAGTAGCTTAGCAAGGTGATATAGGATAGAGCTTCGGGGCTCAGAACGACATCTCAAACCCTAACCACGAAGCACCTGCAAAACCTAATGACACAGTGGGACCGTGATAGTCCTAGGCACAAGATGAAGTGTTGGTCGATGATATCACCGACCGATCAGAGTCTAACAGGGATAAAGAAGACACAATCGCAATAGAGGCAGACACATATTTTTTGGGGAATAAAATAAATACATATGACAGTATGGATATTACCCTCCCTTTTCTCCTAGACACAGTCCCCACTATTGACGACATGTTGGGAAAGGTACCCAAGATGAGGTACGTGGACCATGATGTGCATGACATGACCAAATTTCTAGAATTGGCCAAGCATAACTATTTGATTGACACATGGGAAATTGGACCCCTAGGATGACTAGTGTTGGATCCCACACAATGGATCATGGGGCTTTACAACCAAGGGATTATGAATCTCTTATACATACCACACTTTAGGCATGGTAAGAATATCAACCTTTGTGTCAAACAGATGGTCACCCCAGTCCACAGTGGAATCATGTGGATGGACAAACCAGTGCAGAATGATGTGGCATTGATTTCCAAGATCACATGACTAACCATAGTCGGTGCACAACCCGAATAATTCTTGGAAAATAGAGCACGCAAGAAATAACGGGAGGAAAAATTTAAAGGGCAGTTCAAAACGACCAGGGGAATAGAGGAATTTTCATCAAACACATTAATGACAATGCGACAAGGTTCACAATAAATTTGATGGCATGTAAGATGATAAAAACATGTCACGGAGAAGAAGAGCGAGCAGGTGTGATCACAGTGGCAGAGCAATGCGCTAAGGGGATGGTGTTTATCAGGGTGTCATACCTATTGAACCAATTCAAACTTGACTGTCACGACATGCATGCCAATGGAACCAAGTTCCATTACTCGTGGTTAATAATAGTGATAGCCTTGGTAGGGTGGTAGGAGCCCAAGTTCTCATACGTTTTGGACAGGGTCGGCAAATGCTATGCAACCAGGTATGAGTCTCTCTGGAAAGAAAAGGACAACAATACGTAGCATGAAAAAAACATTGTGTTTTCCATGGTGTTAGAATATATCGAGCAATGCACAAAAAATGTGTGGCACATACCTATGAAGGTAGCACAAGAGATAGAGGGGATAGCCAAATTCAAGTCATCCCGACATCATGTATGGATCCAAGATGAAAGGGATCCAAAAACAGAGTGGATTAAGATGCAATATTGTGTCATGAGGGAGAAAGTGGACTAGATTATCAAAGAATGGCTTGCACAGTGGTAGTCACCAGTAGAAAAACCAACCATGAAGAAAGGCACAACGAAGTCCTCCAAGCTCAAAGATACGACTGAAGTAGGATTGTTAGCTCGAAAAGGTAGTCCGACAGAAAACACTAGGACAACCACAAAACGAACCCTACCAAGTGGGAGCAGGGAAGTACCAAAATGACCGAGAAGAACACCCACAATGACAAGGATAGGAAGCTGACCATAGATAGAGAAAAAAGATATTGTATAGTCTCTAGAAGAAAGATTCTAAGGAAAAACAAGTGGGGCATATCCCTCATAGAAAAAAATGAAGCCTACACAAGGAAACGATGCACGCAAGAAGTGCAAGTATGATATAGAGGACCCAGACATCACCCTCACATGGGATGATGTAGAGCTCATCGTATAAAACATCCAATACATGAGTGAAGAAGTGGTCAGAACTACAGAGGAGCAGAGGGAATAAATTATGGCTAAGCTCCCAGAGGTTCATGAAAACATCTAGCAACTATAGAGATGGGAAGAATCACAGGCCACTGTGCAGCCACAAGAGAAGACATTGAGGCCACCTGCGCAGAAAGAAGGTTAAGAGACTGTGAAATTCATCGTCCAGGGTAGGGATACATTCATGACAATGCGTAAAATGATTAGCTTCGATCAAGAGATGGTGAAAAATACCCTAGAAGAGGTGGAATAAGTGGAGATGGTGATGGCACAGATCCCCACAAAGGACTTATATGGGCTACATGCTAGTGTTGTTCAAGAAGTGTAGTTGAGGGCCCATGTAGATGACACAAATATAGAGGTGGGAAAAGAGGTTACAGAGATGCTTCAAATAACCTATGACCAACTGACTATAGAGAAGGAGTAATAGAAAGAATGTGCAGACATGTTAGAGCACAGATTGGCAATGACGTACAACCACATCACCAACAACGCGCAGGCAGCAGAGAGAGGAGAAAATGAGAAGATCAACCTCATTGCACATACAATCGACCAATATAGGAAGGAGATCGAGGAACTCAAGGATAATCTCAATACCATGACTCCTCTTGAGGTCTGATAGCAGAGGAAAGAACAAGCTCCACTCCAAATAGCATAATTGGAGAAACAAGAAAGCATAGCAGAAAAATTGTTCGATAGATCCACAGAGCTCTGGACAATGCTGGAAGAGGGAGAGAAGTTCCAACAGTGGTACAAGTAAAAATAAAGAGTAATAAAATATATAAAATACCTCAAGAATATGCAAAAAACAATGAGTATCAAAACATGCCTGGAAGGTACTCAAGATATGAAGAAGCTACAGTCCGAGTTGAAAGTAGTGCAGATAAAAAAATAAGAGAGACAAGAAGAAGTGGAACCACTCTAGAAACAAACAATGTAGATGATCACACATTTGGAGGAGGATAATAAGACCATGGAAAAATCAAACATAGAGAGCATGGCATTGATCCATGAGGAGGTCACAACGCAGTCAGTAGAGGCACTGACAAGAAGATCCACGCAAGTCCATGCAAGAGGAAGGGAACTTGTAGACAAGTTCCATAGCCTAGCAGAGGTTGTTCAGGCAGTGTGCACTGTCTGGGTGGCTTGGGAAAAGCCGTGTGTCAGTGTTGGGGGCTTGTTGGGTGCATAACTATTTTGAGGAAATACCTATTTTTGGAGGATAAAACCTAGTTTTAGAGAAGAACAATTGGCAGGAAAAGAAACATGTGCGAGGGAAAGTCACATGCAAAGACGGAAATCATGCAAGGAGTGCAAGAAGGAAAACCTAACCATTTTAGTGTTAGGGTTTTGGTAAGAGATTGTAACGGTTGGTAAACTTGTAAACTAGTATAAATAAGAACCTAGGAGGTCTAGGTCAGGGTTCTAGGTGGTTTCCTTTGGTTCGAAGGTTGTTCCAAGTCAATTGTAAGAAGTTGTTGTGATACACTTTTATAAGCTGTTGAGATGTAGAAGAAGCAGGTAGCTAGATATTAAGGGTTAGATCACTTCTTGAGGAGCCTGGTGTGATCTAGTCCACCTCACAGAGATTGTGAAACCTTGTTCATGATTGTATGATCGGAATTGTAGTGTGCGCGACATGATATTTTGTAGCAAGCATAATAAAAGAGCCTAAGAAGCCAGATATTTATGGGCGTATCCCAGAAGGGGGTGAACCACGGTAAAAGCTGTGTACTGTGTGATGATTGAATGTCTGTATACATTATGTTAATGTTTGATCAACTCTAATTCCTATTAATGATTGATTTACACATATGTGGTTAGCTAGATCTATTAAATTTTATGCAAGGGTTTAACAGATGAATGGATATTAAGAATAATAGATTGAGTAATTAGTTTAAGGCCTAAGAAATATCAACTACAATCCCATATTCCCACTCTTTCCTAGACTGAAAGCACTTGAGAAATCCAGTCACCCATAGAACTATCTTAGGTGAGAATGCACGGTACACTCTGTGTGTTGTGTTTCCTTCTAGTTTACCAAGAGGGTCAATAGTTTTAGAGGGTTTTGTTGGAAAATTGTTCAGATATGAACCTGGGTCAGCCAAGAAGTGGTTAGAGAGAGTAATAACCAACAAATGTGTAGTGCCTTGTACATAGGTGTGTGGTGTGAGTGATTTGCTTTTGCATATATCATACCCAAAAAGTCCAAAAATATTTTATTTTTATATATTTCACTATGCATGTTGAACCTCGTAATCTATTTTACATGTGTTGATAGGATTACGATGATTTTTTTACAAATATGGAAACATACACTGAAAATTAGGTACGTGTTTTCCAAACTGGAATATATGGATAGGTTTTTCCTTTCATTTCCCATTTTCCATTATTAACCATCCATCCATCACAATGCCTTAGATTTGGTCCTATTGGGTTGTGACAATAGCCACTCCCTTTTTCAGATTGTAACTTGTTCAGTAGTTCCTACCCTTCATTAGTTCCCTAGTTACCATCCATATTTCCATTTGGTTACCTTGTTTCATTTTCCCATAGGATCGAGAGCACTCCTTTAGCCTTGCCATGAATTTATGATTGAGCCTCATTATGGCCACATCCCATGGGGGTTCTGAATAAAATTTTTATTGTTTCTTATTGTTTTCCTATGCATTTGTTGCTTGCATCATGATTCTCACCATTGTGTTACTATTTTCCCATATCCTTCTTACCATTGTTGCAGTAGTTCTTTATCATCCACCTCTTTCATTATTCGGCATCCATTTTGCATCCATCTACCCATGTACATAAAAACTACTAAGAGTGGATCTATCTTTCTTGTACCATTTTGCGTTCATCTTTGTTAAGACACTCATTCTCTCTAGTTGAGTATACTTTTATCTCTTTTTTGGACTAGTTAAAGGACATGAAACAGGTACATATTGAGCATATTTGTATTCCTCTTTCACACTCATTAAACCAAGGAGGGAAAAAAAAAGAGTGGGGTTTTTCACCAATGGTCTATTATCGAAATGGTAGCATCCGTCAAGTCACCCTTGAACATGAAACATGTTTGATTATTCATCATAGTTGGGTTTTATATTGCGTAGGAGCCATCCCAGTAATATGAGTGCAATATTCCCAAGTGATTTTGTGTGGAATGCTTTGAGTTTTTGGTTTTCTAGTTGAGGTGTTCTATCAAATAATTTGCACCTATAGAATCCTTGATCTTATGTTTGGATTTAATATCACATTTTATGGAACAAATAGTTTTAAATAAAGGAAGTGAACTTGAGAAAATATGAACTAATAGAAAACAAGAACAAGAATATTCACAAAACTCAGATTTGTATTTATTTATTATATATAGTTGATGTCGATATAATAGAAGAGAAGATATGGAAATATATGGAAGAATGGAATATGTGGTTGATATCACCTACAAGATAAAATATAATAGATATATTTGGCTCCCCATAGCCTCCAATAGCTTCATATAATATATTTACAAGATGACTCGCTTTCCCTTCCTCCAAACATTGTATTCCTTTGGCTGAGTTGCACCCTCACTAGCTGTAGAACACCATAGAAATTCGGTTGGATTGGATTTGACTAAAAAAATAAATGAAATGGTTTTTATCCTGTAGGTAAGAGGATGGTTGGTTCATATGATGAATTTCCCTTACTGTAGATGCCAAATCTGACTCCAAAACAATGGATCTCTAACCCAAAGTGTTCCCTCCTTCAGTAAATTCACCTGGATCTGATAATAAATAATTATGTGGGATGGAAACCACCAAGAGTGATAGGAAAGGTCTCTCCAAGGATAAAAATTTTACCCAAGTATATATCTCATCCATATCCAACCACTAGAAGCCAAATCAAACTCCTTAAGATTGGACAGTGCACCCTTCTTGTATAAAACCCTCCAATGGTGCACCCCCCTTCACACATGATAGTTGAGAATGATATGGCATAAATATAATGGCAAGGGTGGAATATTTCAACACCTTGGACAAGATTGAACCAAGAAAGGAGGTATATTTCACCTTTGTGCTAATATTTAGGGTTTTTCTAGTCAAAACCTTCAAAACACTCAAGCTACCAGAGCTCAAAGTTGTAAATAGAAAATGAACAAGAATGACGAAGTGAGGCACTTCATCCTTTTTATACTCCATATTATAATTCCTCACTTAAATTATCAGTTGGATTTCTAAATTATTTTCTTCAATTATCTTATATTATCCAATTATCTTACATTTCCTTGTTTTCCAATGTTACTTTTTCTAATTTGACTTTAGCATCCTTAATGACATATTTTGGCCACCTTAGTCCCCTTTTAGATGAGACTAAATCCTATGGGGAAAAACTAGGATATTAAGTCCTCAAGTACCTTGGTCATATGTAAGGGGATATTACAGTCTCCTCTTCTTGAAATTTCTTTCCCACAAGCAATTACGATTCGAAGTGTTGCAAGACTTGTTCACCTTCCCAAGAAGCATCCTCAATTGGAAAATTATTCCACTTAATAAGATATTTCTTGATACTCATGTTTCTCAAAATTTTCTCCCTAACCTCCAATACTTATTAATGAATTAAAATATAGTGTCCATCCTCATCAAGTGGTGGGAGCTCCTCTGTAGCTGTCACCTATTGACCCAATTCCTTATTTAAGCATGACACATGTAATACATTATGAATTTTTCTTCATGGTGGAAATTCAATCTCATATGCTACCTCCCCATTTCTTCTACTCAACTTGTATGAGACATAGAAATGAGGATTGAGTTTTTCCATGCCATTTCTCTTAATAGATTACCAGCGATATGGATGTATCCTCAAATAGACCAAGTCTTCAACCTCAAAAATGATTTCAACCCTTTTTTTATCTACATAGATATTTTGTTGGATTTGATCCCTCTACAAATGAATTTTAAGCTCCCTAATTATCTCTTGAATTTCTTATATCCAATCCTTAGCCATAGGATCTCTACTGTCCCCAAAAGAAACCTTCATGAAAGTGATTGAATCATAGCCATATAGTTCCCTAAAGGGTGTCATGACAATGGACCTATTATGGGTAGTGTTATAACACTACTCCCCTAGATGAAGCCATTTGAACCATGCTTTCTATTGTCCTGCCACATAATTCTTAAGATATCCTTTCACCCATTTATTGACTATTTATGTTTGTCCATCAGTCTGTGGGTGGTAGCTCATGCTAAGGGTAAACTCAATGCTAGAAATTCTAAATAACTCATGCTAGAAAGTGCTCATGAACCTGATATCCCTGTCACTCACAATATTCTTGGGTAATCCATGCAATATGAAAACTTCATTGAACAATTCTGCTACCTAAGATGCACTATACTCCATGGATATGGAAAAGAAATGTGCAAAATTGGTCAAGCGATTTAAAAATACAAAAAATCCATCCTTTCCTTGCACTTTAGGCAAACCTGTGATGAAATCCATGGATATGCTTTCCCATTTTTATGCTGGAATGGGAAGTGGCTGCAACACACCTGTTGGATGGGTATGCTCAACCTTATTTTGCTGACAAGGTGTGCATTCTCTAACATGGGGAATATGATCCTCCATGAGGCCCTTCCATGCAAACCTCTCTTTAATATTCCTGTAAGTCTTGAGGAACCCTTGGTGCCAAACTAGTGGTGAATCATGGAAATCCATTAGCACCCTTTCCTTGAATTTAGATTCTGGTACCACGTAAATCCTTCCCTTGTAGTAGATAAGGTCATCCAAAATAGGAAACTGTGCATACTGAATTTTCCCATCCATTAGCTCACATGCAAGCTTGTTTTTGGAGTAATCCACCAAAATGTGTGATTTCCATTCAACTGATATTTCTAACAAGGCATAAGTCGAAGGAATCCTAGACAAGGAATATGCTACAACATTATTCTCCCGTTTAAAAAATGTTTATGTCAAAATCATAGGCCTAGATTTTTCTCACCCATTTTTGTTTCCTTTCATTGAGGTCCTCTTGTTCCAAAAATTATTTGAGGTTGTTGTGATATGTTTTGGTTATAAGCTTGGCTCCAAACAAGTATTGTCTAAATATAGCTAGCACATGCATGATATCTAGAATATCCTTATGATATATAGTGTACAATACCTCATGCCCTCTTAGTTTTCTTCTTTCAAAATCAATAGGATGTTTGTTCTGCATGAGTAAAACCCCAATTCCTTCCCCCGATGCATCACACTCTAGTATAAATGGTTGAGAGAAATATGGTAATGTTAGGAACATGAAAGTGCTCCTAACGTTATTCATTTATCAAAAGTTTGTTGGGTACCTTCATTCCACTTAAATGCATCCTTCCTTGTTATACCAGTCAAGGGTGCACAAAGCTGTGAAAACCATTTAACGAATATCCTACAGTATTTGAAAATGACAAGAAATCCCAAGAGCTTTGTGATGTTCCTGGGTGTTGGCTAATCTAAAATGGATTTTATTTTCTCTTTATCAACATATACCCCCTTTTCTCCAAAAATATGTCCCAAATATAATAATTCTATCATTCCAAACTCACATTTAGATTCTTTGGCATACAAAGATTGTTCCCCCATGATGCTAAAAATGTTATGCAAATGCTTGAGGTGATCTTCCAAAGTTTTTCTATAGGTTAGTAGGTCATAAAAAAAAACTAATAGATAGTTCCTCAAATGTTTGTTGAAACATTTATTCATGCAGTATTGGAATATAGTTGGGGCATTAGTTATCCCAAAGGGCATAACTAAGAACTCATAATGTCCATAATGGCACCTGAAGGCCATCTTTTGGATATTCTTCTTCCTTACCCGAATTTGGTGGTATCCCGAATGAAGATCAATCTTCAAAAAATGAATTTCCCAATGGAGCTCATCTAGCCATTCATCAATCCTGGGAATTGGATACCTGTTTTTATTTTTTTTCTTATTCAATGCCATGTATTCAATGCACATTATCATTGTGCCATGTTTCTTCTTAACCAATATAACTGCAGATGCAAATGGGATTGAGCTAGGGCTAATGTGTCCCATGTCCAACAACCCTTTGATTGCCTTCTCAATTTCATATTTGACCCTCTTTGGGTGTTGGTAAGGTGTGGTTATGACTGGTTTATCTCCTTATTCTAGATTAATGGTGTTTTCAAAACCCTATCAGATGGTTTCCCTCGAGGAATTTTCCCAAAAACCTTATCATGCTTTCCAAGTATCCTTTGTATGTCATGTGAATAATGTTGGTGCCCTTCCTAAGTGGTTTGGAGTGAAACTAAACACTCTACTGCATAAGCCACGTCCTCACACCTGAATATAACCTCCATGTGCTTTGTTGAAACCACCCTGGGAGCATTCTCTATCACCCCCTTCAATGTTACCCTCCTTCCTTCTTCAAAATTGAAAGACATCTCTATAGTTTTTTAGTTTGTAGTGATAAGACCCAAGGTGTTAATCCATTGATCCCTAATTATATGATTGGTGTCTAGTAGGTCCATCACATAGAAATCATTTTCCAAATTATATCTTCCCAAGGTAAGACTCGTTTGTGGAATATATTTTTCACATGGCATGGTGCATTCCCCTGCTACCTCCATTAAGAACCCCTCAAACACAATAGTAGGGAGGTATCTCCTATTCACCAAGGCAACATCAACAAAGTTATGGGAATCCCCATCATGAATAAGTACTATGGCCCTTTGTCCTTGGAGGACTCCTCTCATCCTGAAAGTGCATAATTTTGGTACCCCACTATTGGATGCAATAAAAACCTTCTTAATTCTTTCCCGGTTGAGAATTGGTTCTTCTTCCTCTTCCCCATGCGTGGGATCCTCTTCTATTTGAGTGACTTCTATATTTTGAATATTCCCCACATCATCTTCCTCCTTACTGTTAAAAATAACCTCAATGTAGTGGATATTTCCTTTCCCCATGCATCTATGTCCTGGTTCCAATGGTTCTTTAGAAGTATAGATTAATTGTTTTCTTCTCAACTCCCTTCTAGTAGCTTCATCCAATTTCCCCTTACCTATGTCTACAATATTTTGATCCCTTCCCCTTGGAGCAATTGGGGGCCTTGGAATGAATTTGTTTTTTGAATATGCCCCTTCCAAGTCCCTAGTCCTCTAAATCACATACTGAAGTGTATTAGGATTAAAATTCTTGACCCATCCATGCAATGGTTTTGTAAAACCTTTAGAAAATATCATCATCAATCTGGATTGTGACACATTTGGAACCATGACTACTAGCCTTTGAAATTATTCAATGAATGCTTCAGTTGTGATTGTTTGTTTAGGTTGGGTGAGCTCACAAAAATGAAGTTCTGGATCCCCTTGATCAAACCTGTGTATGAGCCTTTGTGTGAAATATGCATAAGAAGTAATGTGTTCATGTCCCAAAGTATTTATCCCATGGTTCCACCACTCATGGTCCTTTCCTTCCAAGTATAGGGTGAAAAATTTGATGGCATCCATTTCCATCACAGGGTTTAATTTCAAGTAAGATTCCAATTTTTGTACCCATTCCTTTGTAGAAGTTTTGGCTGATCCATCAAAGGTGGGAATCTCAATTTTTCTTGCCTTGTTCCCCAGATCATTATTACCCCTATAAAAATATCCATGCCTTACCCTGTATTTGATCCCACAATACTCTCCCAATGAAATTTGTCTTATGAATCCTGCACTTAAGGATGCATATTCCCTCTCACACTCTTTAAATATTTCTTCCACCTCCACACACCTTGGAATATTGGCATCCTACTACCATGTGTCAAAGAAACATGGCATGTAAGGCCTGGGTGTTATATTTTTTCTCATTGGTTCCCTACTGGTTGTGCCCCAAAATAGACTTTACCCCTCAGTGTCGACCCTGTGGCTAGTCTCTGTGTGATACCTTTCTCCTCCCTGAGGTTCACTAGCCTGATTATTCCATTCATTATTTTGTGATTTCTTGCTATGTACCATCTTCATTATAAGATGTGAAATATTGTCCTTCCCTACTTCCAAAGTAGTAACCAATAACTCTTGTCCATATTCTGTAGCTATCAATGTTGATTTGAGATCATCTTCTCATCTGGATAAGCACTCTTGTGTCTCATCGAAATGGTGTTGCATGATAAATTGTGTCTTATCAATGGAGCATTGTAGTTCATATGATATTCTTTCCAATTCAATTGGCACTTCCCTTTTAGTACCACCTCATATTTCCTGTCTTTTTTCCATCTTTACTTCTGGTTCCTCTCCCCCTTTTGTCCTTCCTTCTTCTTTTGTAACCTATCATTAGAAAACTCCCACAGGCGAGGAGGATTCAATGCTCTAATACCACTGTAATATTTCCAAGTGGTTTTGTGTGGAATGCTTTTTGTTTTTGGTTTTCTGGTTGAGGTGTTTTTTCAAACAATTCACACCTATAGCTTCCTTTTTCTTGTGTTGGGGTTTGATATCAAGTTTTATATCACAAATAGTTTGCAATAAAGGAAGTGAACTTGAGTAACAATGAAATAATAGAAAAGAGAAACAACAAGAATAGCCACAAAGATTGGATATGTATTTATTTCTTATATATGGCTGACCTCAGTACAATACAAGAGAAGAGATGAAAATATATGGAATAATGGAAGATTTTTCTGATAGTGCCTCCAAGATACAATATAAGAGAGAGATATTGGCTACCCAAAGTGATCACTAGCTACATGCAAGAGATCTACAAGATCAATCTCTTTCCCTTCCTCCAAACACTATATTCCTTTAGCTGAGTTGCACCCTCACTGGCTATAGCACACCATATAAATTTGGATGTATTGGATTTGAATCCAAAACTTCATGAATTTTTTGTTATCCTATAGGGATGAGGATGGCTAGTTCATATTATGAATTTCTCTTTATGTCTATGCCAAATTTGACCCCAAAACTTTGAATATCTAACCTAGAGTGCAACCTCCTTTAGTAAATTCTCCTATATCTGATAATAAATAATTATGGGGGATGGAAACCACCAAGAGTGCCAAGAAATGTCTCTCTAGGGATGATAAATTTACCCAAGTATATATCTCCTCCATATCCAGCCACTATAAGCCAAATTGAACTCCTTAAGATTGGAAAGTGCACCGTTCCTACATAAAATCCTCCAATGGTGTGCCCCCCTTAACAAATTATAGTTGAGAATGATATAATCTGAATAAAATGGTGAGGGTGGGATATTTCACCACCTTGGCCAATATTGGACTAGAAAAGGAGGGATATTTCAGCTATGTGTTGATCTCTAGGGTTTTCCTAGTCAAAACCCTCAAGCTACCAGAGCTCAAGGATGCAAATAGAAAATGAAAAAGAATGATGATGTGAGGCACCCTCATCCTCTTTATAATGTATCTTATAATACCTCACTTAAATTATTAATTGGTTTTCTAAATTAGTTTCTTCAATTATCTCATATTATCCAATTAGCTTATATTTCCTTGTTTGCCAATGTCAATTTTTCTAATTTAACATTAGCATCTGTAATGACATATTTTAGCCACCTCTGTCCCCTTTTAGATTGGATTATAGCCTATGGGGGACAACTAGGCTACTAAGTCCTCAATTAATTTGGTCATATGGAAGGGGATGTTACAATGAGTCAAAGATACTCCTCTGGCTGGTTACTCTTCTAGTCATCATGGAGTGTGCTTCAATTCCTCCTACGTTGTTGCACTGTATTCATCCAACTCTTGTGTCTTGCTGCCAAGTCACCATTGCGTCATGCTATATGCTCAAGGGAAGATTAAATTTGAGTTGGTGATCTCATGTTTTTTTGAATTTATGAGTCTTCCATCCTTTTGTCAGCTGTACTTGGTGATACTATCTCCTCATATCATCTCTTAGTGTATGTTTCACATTGATTGATGGGGGATACATTAAGTCCCTCCTTAAAATGATATATTTCTATATACTTCAACACATTATATAGGAGAGGGATCTAGAAACCAGCTATTACCTTGGAGCTAGTAGTCCTTACTGGCATGCCTCCTCATGATCAATATTGGGTTTACATAATTGACTCTTGATCGATTGATTCTACGAGTGCTCAAAATTATATCCTCTATTCGCACTCACTTAATTGTACTAGGTACCTTGGGGTCCATATTCATCATCAGTGGATCCCCCCCACTTATGTTAACAATATACAACAATGATCGATAATCAAATGGTCTCTACCATGCTCAAAATCATCTCATATATTCACATGATGTTTATTCATACCATTGAGTTTTGGGATGAAGACCTTGGGTTTGGGGGCCACAAATTTCCTTTATAACACCCTCTCCCAAGTTGATATGGAGTATATCACTTATTTATGAGTACTTTGAAGACTTTGGGGGCACTTCCCTCAATGCTCATTGTATTCCTGATAGCTATATGCTATGTCATAGATCCACAATGTATTTGATGGTGGCTATGATTGTATTCATGACATACATCCACATTGTATTGTCTTGTGGATATGGTATTATTGATGAGATGGATCCACTATATATTATTTTGTGGCCATGGTCTAGAATTACATGTCATGGATCCACATTATATTGTTTGGAATTCATTATCATTCATAATATGAGTGTGTCTACTTAGGGGATGGTCTATATATGCTCTCATCCTTGGTGTTTGATTGCAAGGCTTATTTGAATTATGAACCTCCTTTGTTGTCTCCTCATGTTTCCTTAGATGGATGTTATTTTATTGTAATGTGTTTCAACCATCTATTCCTCTCCTAACCTCACACATTAGGGGGCATATATTATATCCTTAATTTACACCCTATAGGAAAAAAGGGAGTTCATAAGAAGATATAATCCTAATAACTTTATTTTCCTAAGGTTTGGAAACTTTTTGGAGGTCATTGTAGGTCTAATAGAGTTCAACATCTGACGATCATCTTACATTGGTAGTAGTGCAATAGGTGACGAATTGTCAAACATTCTATATTCGTGAAGTTATGAAGTGATAGGAAAGGGATGAGTTGTATATTCATGTCATGGGCCTAGGTAATCACAACATTCAAGTCTCTAGTGGTCTATAGAAGATATAGAAGCTTTCCCAAGCCTCCTCTAAAGAGCTGTATAACAAAGGCAATTATTGGGCAAGAGGAGGAATCAAGGGTATTATTATGTTGTCCATTTGTAAAGGTACTTATCCTGTCCATCATAGTCATAAGTGAGAGCGCCTAACCTGACCAAGATGTTGAAGTGATAAGAAAGGACCAAGGAGTCAAGGGAGAATGGCATCATCATCAAAGGTTTTTTTGCAAGTTCTCTATAATCATTAATAAATCAATGATTTTACCCAAATGCTTTAGGTTGATTTTGAAAATGTTTGGATTTGATTTTATGAATGATGAATCAAGTTATATCTGAGGCATATTGATGATCTATAACACTAGGGAAATAAAAATATTGGTATTGTTTGTTTTTGTTGGGCCCTTCATTTTTGGGATAAGAAATTGCGCAAGTTTTGGCCTAGTATGAGTTGTGAAATCTTCAGAAGAAGCTAGACACCAGAGAAAGAAGAAGAAACATAAATCGGTCGCAAAAAGGACAACACAACGCCAGCAAAGAAAAATAGGTTGCAACAAAACAAGAAAGTGTGCAAGCCTAGGCAGAAGACACAACTTAGCTTATATAGGGATGAATATGATTGTAAAAGGGTTTGGTTTAATTGTGATTGTGTTCAATTCGATCTTTCCCTTACTATTAGGTTGATGACATAATTATTGTCTATTGTAGAGAAGTTAGGTTTTGAGTCTGTAAGGTAACCTATACACCATTTTTGGAGGTAGAGCTCTGCGACATGAGTCCAAAGCCAGGAGTCCATAATAGAGCACTACTTTGTATCTCTGAGTTTGTAAATGAAGAAAGATCTGAAGGTAATATGAAGAAGGATCTAAATTTTCAAAATATATTGTGTCTTTCTATGTTATACTTATGCATTGCAGTACTTATTAGTGTTTCATGAGTTCCACATGATGTCTCTATGTTTGAATTATTTTCCACAAAATAAGTAGGTTCAGTTCTTGTGCATATGAGTTCAGATCTATTTGCTAGTTAGATGTCCTACACAAGCTCAGTGTCAATCTTGAAGGTTCTATGAATCCTCTTAAGTATTTTCCTTTCTCTTCCCTATCTACTTGTCTCAGCAGTGCTTCAGGTGAGAGTTCTTCTCTTCGGAGGAGATGAAAATGTCAGTGCTCTAGACTACTCGGTACCTTTTTTTGGTAACCTGAGAAGGACCCTGGTCTGATCAAACTTGCGCCAACAAAATGGTTTCATTGCCTGGACCTGTGTTAAAAGGGAACCTGTAGGGAGGATTCTTCCATGGATTCACAGATCTAATATTGACCAATGGTGGGAAATAAATTGTGACACCTTCATATGGAAATAAGCGGAGTTGATGGGAAAATCTGTGGAATATACTCGCGAGTCAATATTTTACTCAGAAATATCAAGTGACCAGTACGAGATATTTTGGGTTAAGTTCCCGGAAGAAATTTTCCACTGGATAAATAGGCTCCAAGAAGCTCCAGATTTCCAAGAACGAGTCAAGAGGACCTGTACTTGGGACACAAAAAAGATTGCATCATTTCATCAATTGGATCATCCAGTCATGCGAGCGATTAATTTTTGGGTCAATACCACATTATAAGGATACATTATTGAGTTTGCAGCTAAGAACCACCAATATTTTTCGTGAGCAGAGACGAATTTCAAGAAAGACGCAAGGGGAAGGCTGTTGAGAGAAATCCCTCTATGGATTAAAGTTTTCTAGATGGAAGAGGGGATGTTGACTATGTCCCCTACTGAGATGGCAGCATAAACACCCTCACTTGGGGTAGGGAGATTTTGGGGTAGATTCATGGCTTGAGAGAGGGGAAGGTTTCTTTGAAAAACCAGGGGGGACAACAAGAAATGGACTCAAGAGATGAGAGAGCCTTGAAAAGAGCCTCCATATTTGAGAAGTGGTGGTGAAACAAGATCAAGAAATCAGCAAGACAATCCGATAAGTTTCATAAAGAAGTCGGAACAAGAGATGGAGAGGAAAGAAAGATGGAAGAGTTGCAGAAGATGAGAATACAGGAAATATTGGTCAGTCAAATATTAAGTGAGAGAGAAGTGCAGAGAGAAAGAAGTCCCGAGGAGGTTGGACAAGAAGGAGAAGGTGTATATGTAAGAGATAAGGAAGACAACATGAATCTTGAAGAAGAAATAGAAGATTCAGCCCCGATGACAGGAAAGATCGGGAATCTGGATGAAGAGACTGCCCTAGTGGAAGAAAATGAGACCCCCCATATCAAAGAAAACCGCCCCAAAGCCATTGGTGCCAACACTAAATTTCCCATACCCCAAGTGTCTTCTATACAAGTGGTAAGTTTGATACTACCTTTTCGTGCTATTTCTATTCCGATATAATTATTTAGTCAGTCACAGCCAAGAAGTGCGAGTACAGGGAGGATATTGGGATCCCCTGGTAGATCGCAAGCATGACTGTTAGGATTCATTTTTATAAGAGCACCAAGATCAACAATGGATGGTCATGCAGGAGGTTTGATTTCTCGATACCTAGAGTTCTAGGGTAAGGGAGATGAATATGTTGAACAAAACTGGTTCTTGTGCGAGGAAATTTGGAGATCCAGATGAAATCTGTATGTGAATAAGATGGTTGAGTTCCATACTAGCTTAAGGGGTCATGATATCAAGTAGTACATGAGTATTATTGAGCTAGGAGTTCTGGGAATACAAGGTCAAGCGTTCACACTTGGTCAAGTACGGACAAGGTTCATAGCGGAGTTTAAACTACCTCAGTCAAAACAATAGGCCATTACTGAGTTGCGCGAGATTCATCAAACGGAAGGTGAATTAGCCTGGGAATATAACGAGAAGTTTAAATATGGTATAGGGAGGTTATCACATCCAATCAATGAGGAACATCAAAGGGAATGGTACATTCAGGGACTGCTACCTCTGACTCAGATTCCATTAACGCAACAACAGATAACCACTTTGAAAAATGCCTTGGAACAATCGATGAAGATTGAAGCCATGGAGGGATACCTTGGGAGCCTGAGAGTAACCAAACCCCTAGTAGATATGAATTTAGCACAACTACAAGGGAAAATATCAATTCTTACAGAAAATATTCAAGAACTAACAATACCTAGACCATGACAACCGCAGATCTGGTGCACCAGATGTTATATAGAAAGACATCTAGTGAACGAATGCCCATGAATGAGAGGAATGGAACCTCCTCAGAATCCAATGGGACCCTCACCAAGACCCACGAGAGGATTTGCGCAAGTGTCTACGAACTTACCATTCCATAACCCCACCCCATATCATGCTTTTCTAGGGAGCCAAGCAACACCAACAACTAAGTATTGTGAGATCTACCGAATCCATGGGCATGGGCCAAGAAAGTGCCTCATTATGAATAAATATTCGACAGTACCAAGTACAGTACACTGTGAGTTCTTTGCATCTAGCACACATACCACCAATGAATGTAGAGCGTTGGATGCACTTGTAGAAAGGTTGGACCGAACAACATTCAGGGTGAATGAAAACCCTCAAGGACTAGAAAGAGGTCGAGGAGGTGGAGTTGGAGGAGACTTTAGGGGAGGAAGAACCTTGGGGAGAGGGCCAAGAATATGTTATAAATCTGATGAGCAAGGCCATATGTATAGAGACTATCCTCATCCAAGGCGACCATGGTGCTCTCACTGTAGAACCAATGGGCATGCAACTAAAGACTGCCCAGAACTAATTGTAAAATGGGAAGGTAGGGTACGTCAATGAGGAAATAACCTCATTAGTTCATAAATAAAGAGAGTTATTAAAGGACAATTACCCAACCTCAATATTGTTACTCAAGGAGGAACAAATATAGGAGTTTATGATGACACTTTACCTCAGATCCAGAAAGAAACACCTAAACAAGACAAGTATGACCCTCTAAAACAAAATTTGTTCTTTAAAGATTCCATAGAAGTATTTTAGAATATCCCTAGCCCTAAGATGCAAGAGAAACCCCCCTGGCCTATTGTTTACACTAAGATTGTGCAAGTCTCTGCTTCACCCCCTGCACCCAGAAACCCTCCAGTCACGCCTAGACAACCAGAGCAACCTAAAAATGTAGTCAACCTTTGGTTTCAATTATTCTTTGACATTCTAGGGAACAACCAATTAAAACAAAAGTTGCGCAATGTGCTATACCTATTTTTAGGGAATGAGGAACCCATAGAATCAAGAATAAGGACTAATCTTCTTGAGAAGAGTACTCAGAGAGTTCAGAGAAGAAAAGTATGAACTAGAAAAGAATTCAGACTAGTAGCCCAGTTAGACGAATTTGAGATTAAGGATGTCATGTTGGATCTAGGCTCTGATGTGAACATTCTTCCTAAGAAGACCTGGGAAGCCTTAGGAAAACCTAGGCTGACATATTCCCCAATTCAGCTAAGAATGGCCAACCAATATTGAATTTTCCCAATAGGAATACTGGAGAGTGTGGAAATAGATGTTGCGGGTGTGAAGACCGTAGCTGACTTTGAAGTTATTGAAATCATGGGGGATAAGGATCCTTACCTTGCACTACTTGGAATTGATTGGGCCTATGACAACTATGCAGTAATTGACTTAAAGAAAGAAACCATGACCTTTGAGGCTGATGGAATCATGGTAGTTCAACCCTTGGATCCATATATAGGGCCCAGATATACAGAGCCAACATACAATAATATGGAGGGAGAAGACTTAGATTAGTTGTACACTGTAACAACGGGAACAAAGACGATTATATAAATGATATTTCTAATGGATCGGTAAATTGGAGGAGTATACATTCAGTAGACGAAGATTCAAAATTGGAATTTGATAGTTGGAAACAAGGCTCGTACGAAAAATTCTCAAGGAGATGCACAACTGTCGGAGAAACTAGATGGGTTGAGACCGAAGTTAGAGAACACCCAATATACGATGGCACTTCAGACTCGACATTGTTTTGCTCAGCATGGAAGAAAAGATAGTAGAGGATCAAAGGATCTTAGTACTAGATGTAGCCCTCCAAGACACCCCTGCCAGATGGTGGGAAAATCATAAAGCCTTACTCAGAAATTGGGGCGAGGTAAAGAAAGATGTCAAGTATAGGTTTCAGAATAAGGAGCAGTTGGAACCAGAGATGTAGACGGATTTCCAAGTTGCACAACTATTCAACGAAGAATCTGATCCTAGATCACATATTGAATAGTGTGTGATAGAGTGGAAAGTTGCGGAAATACCCTCTCGTTTCTGGGTTCATGTATTTCCCCACTCACTAGGTCCAATCCCTAAATATTGGTTCATACATGAGGAAACCAAAAGATAGACCAACAAATAGCAAACGTTGGCAGCTCAAGTTTTCAAGGACTTCTCATTTACAAGTAAGTACCCTGAGCTTGAAGTAGTCTTGCGAAAGATTAAAGAATTTATTTTTACAGATAATAGTAATCAAAAATCAAACCTAGTGGTATGTGAAAAACATAGCCGAGAACTTCAGACTAACCTTCACCTACCCTCAACCAAGAATCCTATATAATTCTATAAGATTAACAGGGATTCAAAAATCCCATTTGATTTAGAGGAATTGAGAAACCTAGCCATTAAAGAGACGAAAGGGAACATGAAATCTAGAACACCATTGTTGGTTATCTACTTTCCTTTATTTTTTGGGTTATTGACCTAGGTTTCATGTCTTTCGGGTTTCCAACAAATCCTCTAAAACTATCGGCCCTCCTGGTAAACTAGAAGGCAACACAATACACAGAGTGCATTGCGTAGTCTCACCTGAGATAGCTTTAAATGGGTGGTTGTAAGACTCATACGTTTACATCCTAGAATTGAGTATGAGATAGGGGTTTATTAATCAAAGCCATATATTACAAATTTTTATTTCAATCTACTATTATTCACAGGTGCATATTTATCTCTCACAGTTTAATTCCCGAACAACACAATCGTATTTCATAACAATGTATTAACTGATTCATTAAGCATAACAATTAACTGCTGAAAGAAAAACAAATATATACATGCATTCATCACATTACACATATATTGTTGTGGTTCACCCCCTCCTAGTATATGTCCACAAATATTTGTCTCTTGGCTCTTTTATTATGGTAGTTCTGCATCTCCAGTGCAACGCGCTTACAGTTCTCCTCAGATTGGTAAGATCTGTATGAGGAGAAGTATATTGCACCAGGCTCCACAACCTGTGATCTAATCCTTAGATCTTCCTTATCTCCTCTATTATTATCTCAATAGCTTACAAAAATGGTTCATAATAGTAATACATAACGCATCATCTCGTACATATTATGATGGAATATTACAAAAGCCGAACTAATACAAAAAGTGAACCAACCTTTTTTATGATACCTACGTATCTATATTTATATATATTGGGCTCTTCAACCATTTACAATGTATTAATGAAACCATAGCCCTAACGACGTTAGTTATTCCTCCCATGCGCGCATGTTGTTCTTCCTCCAGTTGTTTCTTTCCTTGTGCACACTTTCTTGCATGCACGCGTGTTGTGTTACCTTCCAGCTGTCACTTCATTTTCTGCACACTTTCTTTCCAATGATCATCCTTATTTCCACTTTAGTCTGGTGCCAACAGGCCCCCAACACTGACATGTGACTCTTCCCAAGTCACCTAATCCTTCTAAGCTTCTTTGATCTCCTTGGTGATCATCTGGAACATTTCCTTGAGCTCTGTTTCTTTTGTCAGTGCCTGCGTGGTCTTCTCCTTGATGGTGTCTACTACCTGAACTGCCACTTCATCACTCAACAATCCTGCACATTTGGCTTGGGTCTGTGCTATCTGTGTTTTAGCTTCTTTTGCTTATGCGAGTACTTCTACTACCCATTCCTATAATGGCTCTATTTGAGCATGACGTTCTTGCATTTGCATTTGTGCAGTGATAAGTTTTATCTACATCTTCTTCATCTCTTGCATCCCTTTGACTCGTTCTAGGATTGGTATGGTCTTTTGACTCTATTTGATTTCTTGGATCACTACATTGATCCTTTCCTCTTCCTTTTCCTAGCGTTATACCTGTGGATCCTCCTCCAACCTTGTCCAAATTTTTGTTTCTTTATCGAACAATTCAGCTACTGTTCTAACCTGTTGTTCTATCTCCTGCAACTGCGTTGTTGCTTCCTTCTTCCTTTTCTCCTTCACTGATGGTGGAGTGGTTGGTGTGAGATGTTCACGGATATTCTTGATCTCCTTCTGATACGGGTCAATTTCCTGTGCAATCTAGTAAATCTTTTCTACTACTGGGAGTTCATTTCCTTGTGAAGTTCTTGGGAGTTTCTCAAAAAATCCTCCCACTCTTCATTCTAGTTCGTTCCTACGTTCTATTTCCTCCCGAGTTTTGAGCTTGGCCTACTCACAAACATTTTCCAACGCCTCCCACTTCTTTGTTGCTTGTTGTAGCTTGACTAAGTTTTTATGTGCATGAGACTGTACCTCATGGTCGACGCTAACCTAAAATTTGGGTAGTGCCCTTGATGGGATCCGTGTCAGGACCAATTGGATGTGGTCTAAATCCTTCAAGGGTGTCTACCCCATGATTTCATCCATGCGCAACAAGCTAGGTTTGATGTAAATTGTTACGTTTGTGTGTGGAATGGAGTGGAATTCTTCTTGTTCTTCTATCTCTGCTCTTTCTTTGGTCTATATTTTCGATGGCTCTATGCGTCTGCTGCTGCTTGCTATCTATGCTTCCTCAAGTTTCTTGAGGAATTGTCCCACTTCTTCTAGCTCTTTTTGCAGTTTATCCCTGTGATGTGTTGCATGATCGAAGTCTTATGCTAGGAAATATTGGACCATTATGGCAATCATTTCCCCATTTTCCTCCATGATCATATAGTCTATTGATGCTCATTGTGCCTTTGATTTCTTGCGTGTGCCTCCTACCTGCCCGCTGGTCTCTTATTTCCCCCTAGTTCCCATGTGATGGGATTTGGGGTGGTCTCTTGTGCTCCCTTATCTTGTTTTGGTTGTACGTTGGTTGGTTGTGTAGTCTCTTTCTGGCCCTTCTGGGTTCCTGTCTTGTTTGACACTTCTTCTACCTGAATCGGCTTTCCTTGGCCCATTCTTGGTTTCTTGGGCACTTGGATTTCCAGAGCTTGTGTTTCTGCCTGTTCTGCCTCTCCTTCTTCTGTTGTTTCTGGTACTTCCCAGGTAATGGTTGGGATCCTCCATTCATTGATGACCATGTCGATATCACCCTCTGTGATGCAATAGTGCATCTTTAGCCACTGTTTATCTGGATCCTTCCTTGGTTGTATTCACATTGTTTGGCGTGTGGTCTGGAAGTTGGTGATGTCCACATATCATGCGATAGCCTCTAGTGTTATTCTCATGTACATGGTAAAATGTCAACAGTTCCTTGACTGCCTATTTATTCCACTGTTTCTCTTCTGTGATATATTCTATTTCCGGTTCTTTGATGAATATTACTCCTCTGATTCATTTGAGGGATGCGTCTATGTTGGGGTTCTCATGCTCGAGTGAGAAAGTGATTGTGAAGTTCTGTTGCAATTTCCTCCATGTTGTAGTTCCTTTGCACAATTCCTGGTCTGTATACCAGTTCACTGGTATGCCCTCTAAAGTATGTATGAAGTGACGAGGCCATTCCTCCGATGGTGTCCTTTTCCACAATGTTTTGCACTTCGCCAAGTGTTATGTTGGCGCCTCTTGTCCTTCATATTTTTGTTGTTCATTTTTCTCCTATTCTGCGTCGAACCTTATGCATAGTAGTCTCTTACATTGATACCAGTTTGTGATGGTCTCTTTATGTGCGCCCCACCATCTTGCGGGTGTCGCCTTGAGTAATAAGTCAAGTGATAACAGTCACTGGTTTTCTAATACTTCGTCTTCATATTGTGTTAAGAATGCTTCCAAATCATTTAGTCCATGGAAACTGGGTGGTTCTCTGATTTATATGCCTACCCATCTTACTGCATGGTCTATTCTTGCACATCTTTGCGTGGATACTTCGTGCAGTCTCTGCTGCCAGTTTTCTAACTTGGTGTCTGAGTCTGTGGCACATGAAGTAATTCTCTGCCAACTGAGTACCCCATATGCAGTTGGGTTTATGTAATCCTCATCGTGCTCAGTTGTTCTATACAACTAGTCGATCTCCTCTAAGTCCAGGAAAGTGGGTTCTATGGACCTCTCCCCTTCCGATGGATCTAGTGGTGCTATGATCCTGTATTCTCTGGATTCAAATGTCATTTTCCTGGTTTTCAAATTGATTATGGTTTGGTTGACAAACACCCAATCTAGACCAAGAAGTGTCAGGTAAGGTGTTGTGTCGTCCACTATTTCAATGACTTCAAAGTTTGCTTAAGTGCGCACTCCATCAAGATATACTATCACTCCTTTCAGTCTATCTATTGGTAGGAATTTATGCTAGTTTTCTAGTTTCAATTGGACATTTGAGTATCCCAGTGTTGTCTCTCCCATACATTACCATGTCTTCTTTGGTAATACATTCACTTTGGATCCTAGGTCTAGTATAATGTCTCCCATATTGAAATCCCCAATGTTAGCAGTTACTATTGTTATCCACAATTTTGGTCATTGTGATGGAGCTATAATAATGTCATGATGATGAAATATCAAGCTCTTCCATAAGAACATTTTCCTGAGAAAGGTTACACTTATCAGTTTCCAGAAATCATATTTTAAAAGATAGTTCACAGGCTACATATATAGTCACCTGCGGGAATGCTTATTTCTCGCATGCTACTTCAAGCTGGAGTGCGAACTTCTCGCACTATACTCAAGGCTAGGGTGCGAACGAGGTCTTAAGAAGGAAAATGGATAAGTTCTCGATCCTTCTAGAAGGGAATCTTCTAGAAGGATGAGTTGGCTCTTGAATGGTTGGCAAATACTGACTTTCCAGATATATTGGGATCATTCCCTATCCAAGTAACTAAATTATCTTCTCCTATATATTGAAGAGATTGCTCATGGAAAAGGTTAAGCATAAGCAAGCTAGTAAGAGTTTGATTGGAGAATTGTTAGAAGCCTGTATGGAGAATTGATGCTACAACAACAAGAGACTACAGCAAGGTCATTACAAGTGGTTGATTTTCTTCATGCATGAGCAAGTGTGTGTGTCAGAGCTAGGAGCCATCGAAAGGAGACCTACGACATCAAGGTTCAGGTTGTAAGTTCCTCTTTCAATTAATTAATACATTAATATGTCCCTTTCCCATAAATATGATGTCACTTTATTACATGATTCCTTGATCACATGTATAGACTAGCTATTGAATATATTAATCTACCTTTACATTGATTGGTTTGTTCTGTCGTAATCTGAACGGAGCAAGAGCATCGGAGCGAAGCTTGGAACAACAGAGACTTTGGAAAGTGTTCATAAGGTATGTCCATATTCCTTTATCTCTCGGTTCATTCGATAGGCTAGATCTAGGGAAAGAGTAGTATTCTGTCCTGTTTTGTTCTAGATCCAGGTGGATTTAGGGAGATCGGTTCATGTCCGCACTTACGGATTTATCCAATAACAAAATTGGCGACTCCACTGGGGACTTATCCCTTTGTCTTTTTGGTTTTTTGAATTTCCTGTGGCCATTTGCTCTATTGCTGTCATTCTCCTGATTTGTTAGTCTCTGAGTCCTCAGGATACCCTGAGAGACCTTCTGGGTTTATAAGCCAACTTGGATTGTGCTTGTATTCTCAAATTTTTCATTAGTTTCAGGGATTCCCGCACTGTACCTTTTGACAGTCTGCGAGAACCCTAGAGGTTCGCACTCTGCTTATAAATTCCAGTGCGAACTATTCGCAGTCTGCATTGAATTGGCCTGCGAGAATTATTCCTTCTCGCACTGTGTCCAAGGCTTGCCTGCGGGCAGATTTTGAAAAATTTTTGAAATAAAATTTTGACATTATCAACAGCTTAGATTGGTTGATTTACCCCTTTTTGACTTATTGGATCAGAGGCTTACTTATCTTTTGCTTAGTTTGCTTGCTTGGAGAGATTTAGGGTTTCTAGGTTTTCTTTGCTTTTGATAACCTGACTTTCAATTTTTGGCTTTTATCGGCATTTTCAATCTCTTTGTTTTCTAGAGTTGAGTATGTTGAGTTAGCTGAGAACCAGTGATTGGCAGAGAGTTAAGTGTTTGATGCTTCTTGTTTGCTTATTGGTTCAAAAGGACATTTTTCATTTGCATTCAGGAACTCCTTTGGTTTGGTTTTTGTTTTTGCTATCATTGAAAGAAGTGGCTGGGTTGTTTTCTTTGATTTGATTTGATTTGATTTTCTTTTCTCCCTTATCGGAGTTCTTCTTGGAAAGTGAACATTTTGTTTTCTTTCAAGTTTTGTTTTTGCCATTTCGAAAACATTGTAAAATCAAATCTTAGAACATTGAAGTATTGAAAAAGACATTTAGAGATTGGTATTTGATAATTGGTTATTTGCATTGGCATTTGAATGGAAGATTGAGCATTACATTGGCGTTATAGTATTGAGATTGATTCGGAAAAAGTTCTCTCTCTCCCGTAACTAGGATTCATGGAATGAAAAAGATTATATTTCATCATTGTCCTTGCATTACTTGGGTCAGAGTCACATATCATGAGTTTCACTTCCGTTGCCTTTGAGTAATTAACANCCTTTAAGAATATTGCGTAATCTTAAAATCAATCTAGTAACTTTTTCTAGGGCTCTTTACACCAACATATTAGCTAGGCTAGTGCTTTGGAGTAGGAAGAGAGACACACTCTCCATAAGCTCAAAAACAAACAATAGTATCTTGAGTTAGGGAGTGTAAATTCCATTGGTTGCATATGTTCCTGGGACGCCCTTCTAACACAAGGGTTAAGCACTAGGTCGCATTGGTGTTGGCAGAGATACTAACCTGCTTTGTTGACATTAGTGTAGAGATTGCACGTATTACAGGGATCACTTCGAGGTATACCCACAATTATGAGTGGAAGCCTTTGAGTTGGTTTCGGGCTTGATACCCTGCCCTTGCATGTGGATCGGACTGACAATTGTTCCCCCAGGCTATACTGTTGTTTGTGGTAACCTTAGTGGCCTATCTCTCTAGGTTCTTACCCAAGGTGACTGTGGAGGGGAAAGTCTCTACGGTACCTGGAATCGACGTTGATCAAACTCACTCGGGCTCCTTGGAGGGT
>ML785783.1:1357182-1374642 GCA_009831015.1 Picea engelmannii | reverse complement strand
AGAGTTGCGAGAGGTCATGTAGGAGTAAAGGCCACTACGCAAAAAGTTCTCCAAGTTGGACTTTGGTGGGAAACACTCTTCAAGGATGCAAAGGTATATGTGATATCATATGATGTTTGTAAAATAGTGGGTAAGCCGTCACGACGAGATGAATTACCACTTCAACCAGTTCGATATCTACATGAATTTGAGAAGTGGATAGTTGACTTCATTGGATTGATCAAACTCACAACTAAGCATTCAAAGGCTAGGTAAATTATTACTGCAGTTGACTACCTTACATGTTGGGATAAGGTAGTAGTTGTTCAAGACTGTTCGAGAGATAATGTCGCTAGGTTCATTTTTGAGAATATTATTACTCGATTTGGATGTCCTAGGAGCCTAACCAGTGATTAGGGAGATAATTTTATTAGTATCACTATAGAAAATATTACAGAAGAGTTCCTAATCCAACATCACAAAAGAATCCCTTACCACCCACAAGCCAACAGAACAGTAGAAGCATTCAACAAGATTCTAGAGAGAGGGTTAACAAAGGTCTTTTGTGCAAATCGGGAAGATTGGGATGACAGATTTCCAATAGTACTATGGGATTACAGGACAACCACAAATAAAATCCATAGGTACACGCCATTCCAGATATTTTATGGGAAAGAGGCAGTGGTGCCTACAAAATTCATCACTCCGAGTTTATACATCGCACAGATCACACATATGACAGAGGAAGAATCAGTTGTGCATAGACTTATGGAGTTACAAGAACTCAAGGAGACTAGGTTTTTAGTAGACTTCCATCCGTCAGTTGAAAAAACAAGGCAAAATGCTTAGCATGACAGACACATTAAAACTAAAGAATTTGCGCAAGGAGATAAGGTTCTACACTATGACAGGCGATACCAGAATCATCCTAGGAAGTTGTGCATGCATTGGTTGGGACCATTGATAGTTTTAGAGATCTGACCCTAAGGAGCAGTCAGACTTGCACAACTGGATGTTATGTTGTGTCCAAGATGGATCAATGGTGATCACCTGAAACCCTATATGTCTCAGAACTGAGCTAAAAGGACTGTTTCTCTAGTCTGAAGGAGCATGTGTAATAGTTAGATTTGAGTTTTCTGAAAGTTTTGTAAATTCAGTTAATAAAGTCGATGTGCGTAGTGTTTTACCGCGACACGTAGTTCATTTTTTGTTGAAGTGCTTACTCAGCAGCACAGGATCAAAAGCATAAAGAATCCATTAATGACAATCATTAATATGATGTGGACCACTTTATGGTCAGAGGGAGAATGAATCTGAAAGCAATATGAGTCCATGTACCACACGCAACCAGTCCAGTCACAACCTTTATTTCTATTACGGCACCCCATCTGAATTAGGTTAAGCCATAAAGCTGCAATACGTGAAGATGCCATCGGTATTCGTGCCAGGATTCCCGCCCGTCAAATGGAAAGGTATGAAATCGACCACGTCCCTCCAACTTGCACAATAAATGAAAGCATCTCCCAATAGGATTTAACTCGTTAAACCGTCTCATCGAAAAACTCAGATCCAAGTTATGTCCATAGAATCATGATGAACAATAGTTATTGCTGAAATTGCCAGCTAAGCCCAAGTATAAGGCTCTGAGAACTCATCATAGAATGCATTATTTTCAAAGAACTTAGAAATTTCCAAATTTTATAGAACGAGTAGGCTTGTGCAGTTGTGAAACCCGTAGTTGTGATCCCCAATCCTTAGTTCTCCACAAAATTTTTTGATAACTCAGAGGCCATAATGCCAAGAGCTACAAGAAGCTGAAGTGCCATGTCCAAAGACATAGTACCAGATGAACCCTGCAACCCCCGAGTCGAGGTCATAGGTGATCTAAAGGGGAAGGTGGAGCAGATCAAGCTCCTTGACCTTGACATAACATACTAAGTCTTATTCCCCCATATGAACATAGACGTATTCTGGACTATCACTCTAGATGATTTGGGAGTCATGTAGTTCATGCCCAAGCCTAAATTCATCAACATATTCAACTCAACCATCATGAACCTCAGAGAATTACCAGTGTTCGGTACCACTAGTGAAGTTGTGTGGTGCACCAAGTTCCAGATCAACAGAGTGCACGATAGAATTCTTTGGTTGGATAGGTTGTATCCAATCCATGCCGAGGACATACATCAACTCACTGAACTATCCCTTGAAGGTGAGGATGTGTCGAAGTGATTCCAGGGTCCCAGCAAGCATGGAAAAAAGAAAGGGTATCCCAGCCTCTATGAAAGGTTCCACATGCAAAGGGAGGGGCGCACAACCAAAATTGACCCCATACTACTAGAGACAGTCAGGATTGGTTGTTACATCATAGCCAACAAGGTTATGAGGTCATATTGCAAGGGAGAGTGCATGCTGGATGTATTTTCAGTGGCCGACTTCTACGCTAATGGTGTTTTATTCAAATGGTGCAGTTACCTATTGGAGGAACTGCTTGTGGCTTGTGAGGAAGCCCGGGAGAAGGGAGGCACCTTCACATACGACTACCTATTGGTGTCATTCGTGATGTTCAAGTGGATGCCACCCATTGGAAGATTGTTGGTGCTAGTAGACAAGGGGCGCATGAAAAATATGTTTGAGCCATGGAACTCCATGGTGGACTCGAAGAACACAACCTTCAACAACTCAGTATTCTCCAAGTTTTAGAAAAGACTGATTGACATAGCATAGAGGTTGCACATTTCGTAGGATCTCCTCAACTAAAACACAAGGAACATTACTTTCAGCATGAATCGACATCATACATTTGTAGGGACGAGGCATGTTAAGAGGGAAGACTTCCATTCGAGGATGTTTTCGTTCTACCTGGATGAGGAGGCCTTCAACAAAGAGGTAATTTCATGGTCGAGAGTTAAATGAAACCTGCACAAGTCGGGGATGAACTATATCTTTCCTGCAGAACTGTTGAAGAAGAAAGGAAAAGAAGTAGGGTTAGGATCAAGCACAGGACCAAAGGCCTAGAAGAAGGAATCCTAGGGATAGTTAGAATCTAAGGAGGAAGATGAGACAAATCCATTGGACCGTAAGAAAATAACATTGTCAGTTTTCCCACAGCTTCCAGATAAATTCATGTTGACATGTAAGGATGTCAACGAGATCCTGAGCACTGTGTTCATCATAGAACCAGTGGTGAACAATCTCAAAACTGGGGTCTTACCGAGTAATTTCTTAAACCCCAAACCCATTTCATTTTTTTTCCCCACACTCACTTAGCGATCAGAGAAACCCCGATCATCCATATTCAGGATGACCTTGATCCTGACACCCCTCCATCCACCATCATCACTAAAACCCCTCCATCACCACCATAACCCTAGTCACCACCCCCAAAAACCACTAAACCACCTGAAACCTCTGGCCTAGAGTCGATGCAGCTCGATACCCCAGAGAAACCAAAGAGAGAACTCTCAGAAACAACCCATGAGTTTCTTGATCAGAGACCAGAAGTTTCTGTTCTAAATCCTGAAGTACCAGAGCAAAGCCTTCAGCTGACTAGTCCAAACCCAGACACCCAGGACCACCACATTGTGCCTTTTGTGTCAAAAAAGGACACTCAAAAGATGGAGGAGCCGCAAGCTCAAAGTACCCAGCACATCCCCTCAACAACTAATGTTGAAGGTGGCCAGGGAAGCGTAACACAAGAAGATGATGCAAGTAAATGGAAGGAGATACCAGAGGTTCAAAAGAAACCCAAGTCAATTTCTGGGCAGAGCGCGACATCCACGCAGGAACAGATGGAGCTAGTTCTCCAAAACCCTCAGTAATGCACAAAGTTACTGCAACTCTCATATCCAGAACAAAGGTTATGACACTCTTACCCTCAACATTAAGGATGAGTCTTGAACTAGGACCATCAACAGGGGAGGAGGAGGTAGAGACCCACTCAGATCATTCAATGACCAGTGGAATTCCACTACAAACTTGAGAACCCATAGATGCATCCCCTTCACCTGATGACCTGACACAATGGCTAGTGACACACTTGGTCAGAATGATTAGAGCATCCACTGATCAACTAGATCAGAGGCTCCATCAGGACGAGAGGTTTTCCAAGTACGCAAGGGAGGAAGTGCTCATTGTGCAAGCATGCAAGACATAAGAAGCACATGAAAAGATCCAGGTCGAGCATAGACTGGAAAGAGTGTAGGAAAATCTTTCTGAAGACTGGCCAAAAATTTAGAAGATTGAACCCCAACTACCCGAAGCTAGGGATGCAGGATATTTGGAGCATCAGATTGAGNAAGAAGCACATGAAAAGATCCAGGTCGAGCATAGACTGGAAAGAGTGTAGGAAAATCTTTCTGAAGACTGGCCAAAAATTTAGAAGATTGAACCCCAACTACCCGAAGCTAGGGATGCAGGATATTTGGAGCATCAGATTGAGCTTCTCCAAGGAGAATGGACACAACTGGCCATTCACATTGAGAATCTGGAAGTGTATTTGTGGAAGACTCAATAAGAAGAAAAATAGCAGCCTCGGAAGCTGGAGGAGTATATGGAAAAGGTAGTTCTAGAAGGCAACAATGCCTGAGTAGCACTACATAAGCACACAACTGAGTGCACAAGGATTTTCATGGAAGTCAATGATTGGATGGGCATCATCGCCAGACGCAACCAAACCTTGGAGGATGTGCACACCAGAATCCAGGTGTTGAATAAATAATTTGTAGCCATGATGGATCTGCTAGAGAAACAAGAGAAGTTCGACCAGATATAACAAGCAGACAACAAACTGAACGCCCTCTTTGAGGTGCAATTCGTAGAAAAGAATGAGTTGCACAACTTCCGACCTATCATTCAGATAGTTTACATGTAGATGCATCAAGTTGATGCAACAACATACTCTGAGTGGAACTCATTTGTCGCATCCAAGCCCAAGGGATGTATTACAGAGGTGACCCAACAGTTCGTAGCAGAGGCATCACTCCTTGCTAAGAAGTCACAGGATAAAGTTGGAATATTTCAAGGAGTGAGGAAGCGGGCCTTGGAGTTGGTCCCAGAGTTGGGCCCTTCATTTGAAATGGCAAAAGAAGAGAAAGCATAAGAAAAAAATCAAAAGGAAGAGGAAAAGGAGGATAAGGGAAAATAACAGTTGCTCCCAGAAGCTGTGAAAGAGCCCAGTACTTGACTCGAGGGAGAGTCAAGGTTTGTGGTTGGAGCTTGTTGGTCCCTTCATTTTTGGGATAAGGAATTGCGCAAGTTTTGGCATAGTACGATTTGAGCAAGCTTCAGAAGAAGCTGGACAACAAAGCAAGGAGAATCAACACAAATAAGTTGTGAAAAGGAGAGTGCAACACCAACAAAGAAAAAGTGGTTGCAATAGAACAAGAAAGCGTGCAAGCCAAGACAGAAGACACAACTTAGCTTATATAGGGATAAATATGATTGTAAAAGGGTCCAATTGAATTGTGATTATGCTCAGTTTGATCTTTCCCTTACTATTAGGTTGATGTCATAGTTGTTGTCTATTGTACAAAATTCAGGTTCCGAGTCTGTAAGGTAGCTTGTACACCATTTTGGGAGGTATAGCTCCACAACATGATTCCAGAGCCAGAAGTCTGTAATAGAGCACTATTGTGTATATTTGAGTTTGTAAATGAAGAAATATCTGAAGGTAATATGAAGAAGGATCTAAATTTTTAAAATATGTTGTGTCTTTCTATGTTATACTTATGCATTGCAGTACTTATTTATGGTTCATGAGTTCAACATGATGTCTATGTGTTTGAATGCTTTTCCACAACATAAGTAGGTTCAGTTCTTGTGCATATGAGTTCATATATGTTTTGTAGTTAGATGTTCTGTGCAAGATCAGGGTGAATCTTGAAGGTTTTTTGAATCCTCCTAAGTCTTTTCCTTTCCCTTCCCTATCTACTTGTCTCAGAAGCGCTTCGGGTGAGACTTCTTCTCTTCAGAGGAGATTAAAATTACAGTGCTCTAGACTAATCGGTATCTTTTGTTGGTAACCTGAGAAGGACCCTAGTCTGATCAAACTTATGCCAATATTTTCTTGTGTGAAAGAAGAAAATTGGGGGAGTTGGAGCTATAAATTTGGATCTACATCAACGAGGATACATGGTAAAAACCTTCAGATCTATAACATACCCAGCCACCCATAGTATGGGCATGATACCAAATCTATAACATACCCAACCACCCACATGCTAGCCATGCTACTCCAAAAACTCACTTCTTAACTGATCTCTAATTCTAATAACATTTAATTTGAAAACAAACATGAAATATCCACATGCATTAATCAATATCCATGCTACAACATAAAATAAATAAACAACGTGCCATGCAAAAAAAAACCCAACAAGAATGCACATTATAAATACATATCTCAGAGATAATTAAATACACAGTGGAATATGCATTATACATAAAACACAGAGAGAACTTATCTTTTCAAGAAAACATTCACCAACTGGCTGCAGACCAAGGATGTTCCTCCCAACCATAGAAATTGATTTTCTTTTAATCTCAATAGTAGGTTACCCCCAATCCAGGGCTATGAATCCACAAGGATGGGTCTGAGGAAAAATCTAAAACAAACAACAATTGGCTAACTATCTCTCAGGTTTCCCAACCACACAAAAATCCAAATTTCCAGCTCTCTTTCCCCCTCATCCTGCACAACCCAAAGAAATGAACGCCTTTCTCTCCCATGCATTCCCTTAGGTCGTTCCATTTTTCTTGAGGGATCTAGTGCTACTGGTCAGGAAATATCCCTACTAGAAGTCTAAGTATTTTTAGTTGTTGAACGTTCTTCCAGAACTAACATCAATATCATGCACACAGGAATCCATTCCCTCCTGGAATGATTAGTGATTTATTACAACCATCTAACAATGTCTCTCCTCTTCGTATCATTCATTTCCATTAGCAAATTCATAGCACACGAATCAACAAGAATGAGGCACCAAAAATGGAAAAGAGAGAAGTGTGTAACAGTGAATGAATAAGAACACGTGAACCTAGAACAACGAGTGAGTGAGTGAAGAAGAAGAATAACCCACATCGGATGTTTATATAATTACATGAAAATCAAGAACCACGTGGCCTCCCCCAAGAAGCTCACGTAACCCCTTTTCTCCATAAAATCAATTATGGGTAAATAAAAATATAATAAAAAGACTTAGCCTCTTAAGACCCCTCTCTCATGGAATCATAGCCCCCTATCTCCTTTTTCCTTGTCCCTATTGTAGACAATGTTGTATTTTATTAATGTATATGGAGTATTAAATTTCCTAGGCACTCTAGCCCCTTTTCAACTTTACTGACTCACCAGGCTAAGTCACAATTACATAATACATTCTAGTTCATAAGGGTTAAAAACGAGGTGTTACATCCCCCTCCCATTATTTTGGCACTGTCCTCCATGCACAACACCATTCCAATATTATTAACATTACAAATCTGGGCTCTTTATCCTTAATCCACACAGGAAATCCAACCAACTCTTATATACATAGGCACTTTGGCCTAAAATTAAACATGTATACATATGCATTCTGACCCAAAATATGTATAATAATCTTCATAATTTATATTTATGGTAGCATTTCCAACCATCAAGCTCTCCTTCCCTCTCATCCCTACATAACCTAAAGAAATGAATGCCTTTATCTACCATGCAGTCCCTCAGTTTGTTCCACTTCTCTCTAGGGCTCCAGTGGACTCGACCAAGAAGTTTCAGAGTTGTGGCTTCAAGAACTCTAGCTACAACAAGTCCATTGGACTTTCTTCATTCCATGCTTTCATCATTGAGCTCGATTTCCTTTTGGTGTTCTTTTTCCATTAGCTTCCAACTTCAATAGCCAACATCCCATATGTATTATAAAAGTACAGTCATCATGAGATATTGTTATAACAATTTCAATCATAAATGTCAAATATGTTTTATACAGGAAAACATAGTTTCCAAGAATGAGATTCCTTCTCATAATTTTTTTGGCTCTTATGGTTGCAGACAACAATATTTATTATGGCTTATAGAAATTCCATACCCAATACCATTATTCTTGCAATTTTCTCAACCTTCAATCATCCAAACCAATTGTTAGCATATCATAACAATTTCTAATTTCTCAAATCTATTTATATACATGAAATCAAATTCCATACATGAGTATTTTTCTCATAATTATTTTCTCTTGTATGGGGTTATATCATTTCCACATCCAAGACCATTCACCCTACAATCTCCTCAACCTTTCATTCAACCACACAAACTGTTAGCATAACATAACAATTTGTAACTATTAATTTCTGAAATCTATTTATATACGGGAAATAAAATTCCCAGGAATGAATTTTTTGCTCATAATGTTTGGCTATGTAGATGTAGATATCAGTATTCCTTATGGGCTTACATCCCTTCCATATCCAAGACCATTCTACTTGTAATTCCCTTAATTTAGACTCAACTAAACAATTTTCAGTATATCATGTACAAGATATATATATATATATATATATATATATATATATATATATATATATATATATATATATATATATATATATATATATATATATATATATATATATATATGGTAATAATTCAAAACAAATTTATGAAGTAATCTCAGAATTGTTTACAACTACAATTCAATCACTTCCATTAATCCAACTATTAATTGGAATGAGCCCATTATTCCCTACACATGTATTATCAACCAATATTTTTTTATATCCATCAATATTTCAATCACTCTGTTCTGCTGAAAAATATTTTCCATAATTTATCATTATGTAACTACTTTAACCTGCAACTTTCTTGTTGTGGAATCTAACAACTCCTTGAGTGTTTTCCACCTAATGAGCTAGCAATAATCACACCATTTCAAATATTATCATAATCATTTCTATGTTATATAATATATTCATGCATTCACCAAAATGCATTCAATAATTCTTGTAATACCACTTGTAACATTTTTAATAATTCCAAAAAGTTATCTCAGAATTGTAACAAACAACAATCCAATCACCTTCAAATAGTATTCATAGTAAATATAATGAAACTATCCATCATTATGTATTTTCAGCACCACATGCTTTTAATAATGCAACAATTAATTACTAAATAAAATAATGATCGATGTGCCAATACCCATGGCCAAAACTACACAATCAATCCATTGAATGACTACATAATACCCACATAACTATGTCATGCATTCACCAAGGTGAGTTTGGAAGGTTTGACCAATGCCTCAACACATCATCCACAAACTTCCTACTTATTTCCTGACTATTTGGATGCCTTCCTTTTCAACCCAAACACAACACCAAGAATATAATTCTTAAGTTCTCTTCAGTGTCGACAAAGAGGTTGTAGTACAAACATCAATTATATAGTATATACCATTGAGAACTCACATAATGTTATAAGCCTTCGATATCCAACCATCTCATGGTCTCACACATGACTAGCTCTATGAATATTCATTGTTATATCAAGAGTATGTCTCCCGACTCGACATGGTTATGATCCCATAACCAATCATAACACAATATGCAACTAACATTTTATCTAAATGCTTCTAGAATCAATAAAATTTACATACTCTAGGCCTTTGTCCTTTACATATCAATTGAAATATTGAAAAATTAACCGAGGGAATTCTTACCTCAATTCCCTTCAACATGTATGAATCAAAAGAAACTAAATGAATACCTACATGTTTGTCATCAACCTACTTGTTTCTATCTGATCAACTGATATTTGTAGAAGATCACAGACTTCCTCCTTCATCATTTTGATCACCAACCCTCATGGGTCTTCATATAGATGGAAATCATAAGCAATAGAAACATCCACATCTTTAACCATGCTATATCATTTTTCATGAATACATAATCCATCATTAGTCATAATTAATTTCCATAACATCATTATTTCATAATAATAGACTATCCTAAGTTCATAAGAATGTTATATGCATATCCAAGCATGAGAATATGCACAATTAAACATTCATATGCACCAAGCATTCACTGTCAGCATGCCTACTAATGCATATGCATTTTAACTTCATTATATGCCTCATGCGCTCTAGTAGATTTATGTTTCAATTCACTTATTTATTTATTTTGTAGTTGGTTTTCCTTGAACTCTTTCAGATCCTTTCTCCCTTGTGTGCTCCCATTTTGCTCATCTATGCTATTGTTCCCTGGTCTGAATACTTTCTGACCAAGTTTCACTTGGCCATTCTGCAATCCAACCAATGTACTCAATCTTTAGCAGCTCCTTTTGGGTAGTCATATCCAACTTTACCTTTATGAAACATTCCATCACCTTGGAATGAAGTAGCTCAAACCTTTCATCACTCTACTACCACAACATTCTTGAATCAAATATTGTTACTCCTAGTTGTCCATTAGACTACTTTTTTCACACTTTAATATTTGGAACTGTCTACACCTATGTTCCTTCAAGGCTAAAAAATCATACTTTTCCTTTTTATTCCCATTATTGACATTTTTCACCTGATATCTTCATGTCATATGCGAGGATTCTTTCTTTTGTATTTGCAATTCATTTAGATCCTATAGTTGTTGACTAATACTTTTGTTCCACTATTCTTGAGTTCTTTATCCACTTTTCATTACATTCTGTCTGGTTCTTTGTTGCCTCAACCAGATTCTACAAGCTATGTCATGCTTACATGACTATGATATCCAATCCTAGACTAGAATTGATCCAATTAAATCTCTAATCTTGCCAAATTTGCAAGCAACCAGTTTTGTTAGAATTATACATATTATAGAAATCTTCCAATTAATGCTACATGTACTTTTTCTGCTTAATTCATGAATAATTATATCATAGTTATCCAAATTAGAATAATTCCAAGTCATTATCCTCTAATTTATGTTTCCAACAACTGTATTCTTTCCCCAATCTGATATTTGAGCTAAAAGTTATGGCTTCCCGAAAAATCACTTTCAACACCTTTTTTTTTTTTTTGCAAAAGGATCTTTTCGAAATATTCCACAACTCCTTTAAATGGCACATAATTTGAATTATGAACAACACTTCTTTCAAACCAATTTCCAGGTGACCATGGCTCGAAACTATGGGCTTATCCACTCTAATGACATTCCTTTAGTGCTTTCCCCTTATTCTTCTATACATGAGCTTGTTTGTAAAATGTTTGAGGGCTTGGTTAGTTCTAGGCCCTTTGCACCTCAACCCCTTTACCCTATGATGGAAACAAGTCCTCCAGACTTCGACCTTCAGTTATTCTCCCATTTCAATATTCCACTTCTCCCAAAGTAAAACTTCATCAAAGCCCTTCTATTAGCTCCTCTAGCAGATCAGATGGTCGATATATAATCTCTCGTTGACTAGACGATCCTGTCCCATCTAGAGGCTTCAACAAGATCAATGACCACAACTTAATCAGGCTCTAGGTCCTTAATTATTTCAGGACTTCGGTGCTCTGGGACTCCTGGACATTACAACTCTTGGGTCATTCAACTCCCCTGGAGTGATATATATTGAAGTGTTTATTCCATCCTTCAATTGCTTAATCTAATGGTTGCGAAAAGTACCGAAGGGATCTTAGATCGACGGTCCGCATGAATTCGCGACTTCGGTCTTTGTCACTTTTGTTGGTAGAGATGTTGGACACCCCCAGAGGCCATACTCCTACAGATGACATGGCATGCTGATGTCACCTATGGTGACATGGAAGCATAGTATGTGTACCACATATCACAAAGAAAAGAACAGGTTGGGGTCCAAAAGGTACCGAATCTGGGTGACACATGTATCCACACGACACCCCTTCCATGTGGCCTACAACACGTCATCGATGAAATGGACGGTCCAAATTCCCTCACTCTAGATCTGATGGCTTGCATGATTTCACAAATTGTGGCTTTACATGTAGTGGCTTCAACACTTCATGGCTTCGGCACTTCATGGCTTCGACACTTCATAGCTTCAACACTTCACGGATTCAACACTTCAGGGATTTTCCCAGTCTCAAGCATTCTCCAAAGTGGCGAAGTTACAGAGTCCTGAAACTTACTTATCCTTTTACTTCTGATCAACAGTCCACACTTTGTCCTTGATCTACGAATGAGATCAAATCCATGACTCTGGGACTCCAGGCTTCAAAATTTTCCCGACTCCAACACACGCTACCTCTAGGATAGACAAATTGTCAAATTGAAATTGATGACTCACACTCCTCCCACAACTAACAAATGTGATTAACTTCGAGCTTTAGGATTCGGGGCTTCTCACTCCAAACGACCATCACACTCTCGAACTGCCAAATGTCAAATTGGAAAAGGGCAGAGATCTACAAATGATACTCTCCTTTGATCAGCGATTAGGATTAACCTTGATACTTTGGATCTTTGGGACTTTTCAAACCAAAATAAATTTCACCCACAATCCTCCAGATAGATGAATTTGTGAATACTCAGAAATGTACAGACACGTGTACCCAACAACTGACGGTCAAGATTTACTTTGTAATTCAGGACTTTTGGGAGTTCTCCACTCCATGCAACCACAACCAATTTCTCCTATAGTGTAGAATCGTCGAACCACTTAGGGATCCAACGACTCACACTCTCCCAATGATCTATGGTGTAGATTCACTTCAGGACTTCGTAGCTTCAGGGATTTATCCTCTTGACAACACAAGGGTCAATTTTTCTCAAAGTGTCAAATCTATGAATTGTGAGATCTACGACTCACATTCCATGATGGGATCTATGGATGAGATCCACTTTTCTTTGGCCAAGACTTATGGCCCAAGAACTACGATTGATGGTTCTCATTCTCCTACATTCAAATCCAATGACTTAGATATAATATTGTAGCCCAAATCATCGACTATCGTGGTTTCTTTCCTCTGCGGCTATGCTTCCCTCCAATGAAGGATTTCTCAATCTTTTAAAGGCTCAAACTTTGATCTCTTCACTCCGAGGTCGAGTCCTTGGCCTCTTCTTGCTTTCTCGAACTGATACACCTCCTGAGATTTCAAACAAAGTCAAAGTGTTCTCTCAGAGCCCTCTTGGCACCATGTAACTTCAAATTCAACTAAGTCTAGGTATGATTTTGCTAGAACAAATATTATATTAAAAATATCTCACCACTTGTCCAAATTTCTCAAATTTCCCATGAATTTGACAACATAAATTGGGGATTTTTCCCGATTCCACAAAATTGCTTCTGATTTTTACCATGGACGCAGTGTAACATGAAATTTGGCCACTTTGAAATTATTTCTCTATGAAATTTCACTTCAATTCATCTTGCTTGTCCCATCCAGTCTCAGTGTTGAAAACTAAATCTATGATACCATTCTGTAACATACCCATCCACACACAGGCTAGGAACGATACCTAATCTGTAACATACCCAACCACCCATAGGATGGCCACGCTACTCCAAAAACTCACTTCTTAACTGATCTTGAATTCTAATAACATTTAATCCAAAAATAAGCATGAAATATCCACATGCATTAATCAGGGTCCATGTTACATCATAAAAGAAATAAACAATGTTCCATGCACAAAAAATAACCAACAAGCATGCACATTAGAAATACATATCTTGGATACTATTAAATACACAATGAAATATACATTATATAGAAAACATAGAGAGCACTTATCTTTTCAAGAAAACATTCACCAATGGGCTGCAGACCAAGGACATTCCTCCCAACCATAGAAACTATTTTTCTTTTAATCTCAATAGCTGGTCACCCCTGAGCCAGGGCTATGAATCGAGAAGGATGGATCCTAGGCCAAATCTAAAACATGCAACAGTTGGATAACTAGCTCTCAGGTTTCCCAACCACACAGTAAATCCAAATTTCCATCTCTCTTTCCCCCTCAGGCTGCACAACCCAAAGAAATGAACACCTTTCTCTACCATGTAGTCCCTTAGGTTGTTCCATTTCTCTCCAGGGATCCAGTGCTACTGGTTAGGAAATATCCCTGCTGGAACTCTAAGGATTCTTAGCTGTGGACCGTTCTTCTAGAACTACCATCAATCTCATGCACACAGGTATTCATTCCCTTCCGAAATGATCAGTATTTTATTACAACCATATATCAATGGATCTCCTCTTCTAGTCATTCATTTCCAATCTCATATCCAGAGCACATGAATTATCAATAATGACACACAAAAAATGAAAGAGATAGAAGTGTGTAACAGTGAATGAATAAGAACAAGTGAACCCAAAACAACGAGTGAGTGAGTGAATAAGAAGAAGAATAAGAAGATGAACCTACAAATAAACCCACATGGGATGTTTATATAATTACATGAAAATCAAGAACCACATGACCTCCCCCAAGAATCTCATGTAACCCCTTTTCTCCATAAAATCAATTATGGGTAAATAAAAATATAATAAAAAGACTTAGCCTATTAATCCCCCTCTCTCATGGAATCATAGCCCCTATATCTTTTTTCCTTGTCCGTCTTGTATCCAACGATGTATTTTAATAATGTATATGAAGTATTACATGTCCTAGGCACTTTGGTCCCTTTTTGACTTTATCAACTCACCAGCCCAAGTCACAATTACATAATACATTCTAGTTCATAAGGGTTAAAACATGCAAGTTCTCTATAATCATTAATAGATCAATGGTTTTACCCAAATGTTTTATGTTCATTGTGCAAATGTTTGGATTTGATTTTATGAATGATGAATCAAGTTATATTTGAGGCATATTTATGATCTATAACACTAGGGAAAGAAGAAGATTGGTATTGTTTGTTGCTTGTCTGCAAGAAGCAAATTGGAGGAGTTGTAGCTAGAAATTTATATCTACATCAATGAGGATACACGGGAAAAACCTTCAGACACAAGTTATTCTACTCTATCCTTGTTTGGTGTAAAATAAATTGTTTGACCTAGATCTAGAAAACCATAGAAATCTATACTCTTTCTATCTTGGATCATTACGCAGGTCCTAGGGAGATTTTGTTGTGTATTTAGTGAGATCCATGTGAGATTTTGTTCGATAATAGTGATGTGACCCAACTAGGGGATGGGTACATTAAAAAGTGGTATTAGAACTTACGTTCAACACTGGAGCGATATGGGCCAAGAACCAGTGTGAATTGGGCAATTTACTGTTGTAGATTTCAGTCTATCTAAATTTAGGGAAAAAAAGGAGATATCAGAGTGAAATTTATAAATTCGTGAGAAACGTATGGATGGATATTCCTCATAGTCATCTAATAAAGGTTTAATGGCATTGATATATAGATTTTTGGATTTGAGTTCTACTTGGAAGGTGTAAAATTCAAATTTTAATGGCCACTACAACGCTAGGCAAAGAACAATGAATCGATGATCGAGATCGTGTTTGATATCTATATCAACGACCTATATTCGTTGTGATAAATTTAAAAAAAAAAACATAAATTTTTGGCCATTTAGAAGGTTGAAAATATCAATGGCCAAGATTTGTTTTCATCCATTTGGAAAATAGATCAAAACGATGGTTAATATTCATTTTTGGTTGTTTCGAAAATGGATCAAATCAATGGTCTAGATTCATTTTCAATTTTTGGGAGGTTAGGGATGATTAATGGATAGGATTCAATTCAAAGGTTTGCAAAGTGAACCCTATTGATGATCAAGATCATTTAGAATAATAGATTGATGACCCAGATTAATCAAAAATTGGTCAAAAAGTTTCTAACTATTGGAGTTGGCCAAAGGAAATCATTGACGACTGACAACTGATGGTCATTGGTTGGCCAATTCGGTAGGGTTTCAGTGCATCCAAAGGAAAATTTCGATGTTTGATGTTAGAGTGTAGGTCTATTTGATGAAATGTTTCGATTGAACAAGAGAAAGTGTTGATCGCCAATGGTCAATGGTTGGGTGTCGACTGATTCAACAAGGTGTTCGGGTCATCCAAGAGAAATGACCGATCATCAATGAAAAAATAGGAGGATGACATGTCATTCCATGTCATCATCCATGTGGTATGACATGTGAGTAGTTTCCATGTCATCCAAGTTGACACCTCATGATGATGTGTCATGCCACATCAACAATTATCACATCAGCCAAGAAATGGTTGATGGATGATGATATGGTCCATTGAATTGGAGAGGTATTTTTATCAGTCAACGGGGATGGAATATGGTTGGGTTATCCAAGTTGGTAAGGTGTTTCAATTGGCCAAACATAAATTTTTGATGGGAAATGGATGATGGTCGGGTTGCTCGATTCATACATGTGTTGAAATCCATTTCCAAAGGAAAAGGGTCGATGGTCGATGATTGGGTCGATAGTTTGAGCAATTTAGGTAGATCAACGATTGAGATATTGTCTAATTTTGAGATCAATGACTCATATTTAAATGTTGTTATAGAAATAAAACAATCAACTTTCTATGATTTTTTTGTGTTTTTGGAGGTCATGAATGTGCAGGGCATTTTTGAGGCTCTAAACGATGTTTTTAGGCAATCAAAATCCACACTAATAGAATTTACCAAGGGAATTTTTTTCTTTACAACTTAAATAAAATAACTCGGAGAAAGATATCCAACACGATACTCCAAGTGTAAAAGAGAGTTTGTATGAGAAAGTTACAACTAAAATAGTTAAGGTAAAATTTTAGCACCAATTTACTTCTAGAGGGAATAACTCCTTTCACCGAAGTCCGTTTGAGGAACAAGAGTAGTCTATGGAAACATTATGAACCATAGAAGAAAATTGTGCTGCCAGATTTTGGATTTGGCTATGTAAAAATGTGTACAAAGAGAAATAAGAGACATATATCATACATGGATAAATTGAGAAAAATAATCAAAACTTCTCTGGACCATAACTTTCAGTGTGGAGATCAGATTTGAGAAAAAAATAGTCATTGGAAAGGTATTGAGGAGGAGAAGATATTTGTCTAACCAAAATTTTGAATTAGGCACTAAAGGTTTCTTAGGAACTAATAAATTAATTATTCAATAGTAAGAAAGTGGAAATTGTAGCATGTGAATGTTGTAACTTTCTACTCAGAACTTGGAATGAGGCATGAGTACGGTCATTGGAGATTTGTTTTGGAGAAAAAATTGTTTAAGGAATCATATTTTGACTTGGTGCATTATGTTCTTCATAAATTGATGAGAAGAACAATTTGTAATCTAGTTAATAAATATTTTTCAATATGATTAATTCTAACAACAACTATTGAATGCACATTCTTGCAAAATTAATGGTACATGGAAGAAGACTTTAGTGTTACAGGTATGAACTAACTGAGAGGGGGGGGGTGAATCAGTTAGTGTAGATTATTAACCATTTACTCTCATTTTTCACTTTGAATCATTAATCTTAGTGGCAGTGAGTCTTTAATGTGAAATTCAGAGTTATAAACATAAAGCAGATAGTATAACGAACAACAATC